>JAOWBH010000049.1:754948-769160 GCA_028566215.1 Silene coronaria
AAGCAATAAAGCATCATATCCTAATCAACAGCTTGTTCCATTTTCTTTTTTTCCGAAGCTTTCCACCTCTACTTTCCAAGTCTAGTCCCACCATCTTATATATTTCCGGAGGACAAATGGAAGATTCTCGTTAGTATGTCGCAATAAACATGGTATGAAGTTAATGTTCAGAAAGAATTCATTCATTCAAGCACAAGATATTCCCCTATAAAGGCGTAAAGTAACAATTTCCACTACCAAAGCTCGGATTGACCATACGAGAGTCAGAAGATATAAAGAGTTAATTATAGCAAAAGCTTAAGTCGAATGTCATTACGGATTTGAGGCCAAATTACAAGTCAAAAAGTGAGTTAATTAGTATATAGGACAGGAAAAGGGATGATATCACTTAACACCTCTAAGAAAAAGGAGTATTCATGAATCATGATTCACATATAAACATCATGTTTATATTCTTTATGTGGGGAAAGTTGAAAGCGAAAGCAACCAGATGCTCTATGAGATGCTTTGACATGTAAAAGACGATATTTTTTAAGTCCTTAGGTATGGCATCCCATTAATAGCAGCGGGAGTAATGAAGTCACAATATTGTTACGACACTACGTAGAACATGATACACCAGACGAATATATAACAAAATCTGACATAACAGAGAGTCTCCTGTCCTGATTTTAACTTCTGTAGGCACTAGACAGTAGTTTTCACTTATCAGACGAGTAGAATTGCATGTCGTAAATGTAGCAGTATGCCTCATTTGACGATGGTTTGAGCACAGAGCAAAAGAGTACACAGAGGGACTCCTCCTAAATCCTAATCTCCAGTACATATAATATATGTCAGAATTGTCAGTAGGTTCAATATTCGGCTAGTACATCGATCAGAAAATGACAGTCCGACTTTTGATAGAGCAGAAGTCTGGCACATGAAATCATCTCAGATAATGCATCTCCTAGACAAATGCACATTTGAAAGATGCAACATGATACTAACATAACATAGACAAGTAAATGTGGCTGTATAAAGATGATGTTCGCGATCTCCTTATGTGCACAGCTAATTATTGAAGCGCTGAACAAATTAGCAAACACAAACGTGAAACCGTATCTCAATTAACAAATTAATTTGTATATGTTCGATTACTAGCCACTTTCAACTATATCACGAAGTTAGTCATTCGAAGTTATAACACGAAAATAGTACTTGAACACAATAAGGATCGACTCGTGATACACATAGAGCAGGTAATAAATCAGCAGGTTTCATACATACTATATTAAACCTCAAGAAAGATGAATATTAATTGCACAAATTCTCATTGAAGATGGACACTATCCGTCTTCAGCTTGTGATATTGTGACGGATAGTATCCCTCTCACAATATGCAGGTGGGAATTAAATGGAGCACTCCACTTGCCCTCCCACTTGTGATATTGATAGCTTGTGATAAATAGTGTCCGTCTTCTATGAGACAAGCTGAATTAATTGGTATGTTTTGGGCGACGTCGTCACATCAGAGTAACCAAACTGTCACTATCCTTCCACCATTATACCAGAAAGTGACTTTTCTCTTTCAGGACATGTTTCACGTGCAAATTGAACTTACTATATCCGTGTAAAACGGATCAAACACTATCCCATATAGATAGACGGGACAAGAGTTTGTCATTCTTTAAGCACTCTGCGTCTGCTTTGATCTCTTCAATCTATTTGACTCTTTTCTTGTTTAAGACGGGTCCATTTTAAACACGAACTTGTGTAAACACAATTACTCTCCTTTTCACTCCTGCATTTTCTTTACAAGACCATCTTGTATATGTATACATTTTCCTGCAATTTTAACACAAGTTCATACATACAAATCCTGTCGAAGCAGATATTTCATCTAGAGTATACCCAAATTGAGCCTCAATTTTTGCTGATTTAGTTTCGTATTGAGCCTTGAATTTTGTTGATTGAGCCATACATTTTCAATCAACATTTATACAAATTTTCATCCACTTATCTTTAGAAATATATGAAAATGCAGGTCGCCATTATCAGTCGAGAGAGTTATTATCTCCGCTACTTGTTACTTATTAGTTAGACACACAAAGATGGAAAAAAATTAGCCAAAACTCCGATGTATATGCATGCTAAAGATTAACAAAAAAAAACTACATTGTTTACGGAACTGCAGTGGATCTTTCATCAAACGTGTTCATGACGGTATTAACCAAGAGTAAGAGAAGGGAGCAATGCATTCCAGAAGATTATTCACTCATGGACTTCTTCAGTCTTCTTTGATCCAGATTTCAGATACCAACCCACAGCACCAAGAAGAGTGAGAGCACCAGCCACAACAGCGTAGTTCCGATTTTTGTCAGATGAGGATGCTTCTGCGCCACTTGTTGTCTGAGCAGCTTCACTCACTGGAGGAACTCCTGATCCACTTGCATCTGTTGGTTTTGGACCCTGAGAGCATTTCTTTTGTTAGATAAAAAAACCTCAACCGACACCGAAAGAACCTAGATAACTTTTTCACTACTCCCACTATCCTTAGACCCTAACCAATAGTTTGCGTATTCCATTAGGTCCAAACCCAGCCAATCTTCTACATTTCCTTTTCTTTTTTGAGATACTACATTTCCTTTTCAGGCCTTGTTTGAAAATAGAGGTAATTGTAAGAAAGGAAATAGGGAGAAGAAAATTAAGGCAACTGCCAACTGGTGGAGCAAAGTGTGAAAATACCACTTACTGCCACCTCGTGTGATATGCTTTACTGCCTCACCCCCCAATCCCCCATAAGGGAGTATAATAGCTCCCCAGCAACCCTTTTCCCATCGCCTACTTACCACAACTTTCTTTTTCTACTTTGTTATTCCTGGTAACAATTACGCATATCCCAGGCAAGCCCATATGTTCAGAGGAGAATGATTATGGGACAGAGGGATTGTGATATAATCCCTAGGATGGTCATGACCGTGTAAAAGAAACCATAAGAAAAAAAAAGTGCAAGTAGCAGCAAAGTGGTGGAGAGAACTAAGTGAAGACATGAAACATTCTGTACGACTTACGAGAACTATCCTTTTATGATGAGTGACTGAGTGTTGCGGTACAAACTGAAATACTTGAGCAAGTGTAGCAACTACTCTCCAAGAGCCAAGGAAATATACTCAGCAATGGAAGGAGGGGAAACATAAATAAATCGTAAGTACATGCACCCCTATCCCCATCCAAGGAGCGAATTATGATCACAAACTCACGTTGAAAAGAAATAAGCTGAAAGAGTCATTTTTCAACAGTATAACAAAGATTGAAAAGAAATGAGAAAAGCACACTCTTGGTCTTCCATCCCACCATTTATAAGCTAAATAGGTGATCTGTTTTTTTACAATGGGAAATTTAAGGATATTTAAATCATTCAAGGACCAAGTATCTCACCTGACGTGCAGCCTTTTCCAACTTCTCTTTCTCCATTTTCTGCATTTGCATATAAAATATTTATGTTAGAAAGAAACTTTGCATATAAAATATTTATGTTAGAAAGAAACACGTGTTTAAGTAAAAATAAATTGTAAAAATTACAGCATTCTTATTGAAAGAGATTTGGTAGTGATAAAAGAAGTAACATAAAAGTAGCGTAGAAAAAGTAAGTTCATTCTTAGTGTGACAAAGCACCATGTGCTATTAGGTGCAGATGATTCATATAAAACATGATTTAAAAATCGTTCGTATACATCATCTAACCTTTTTCTTTCAGTATAAGACTATAAGCAGAAAACCAACGTGATACACATCCAACAGATACAAAAGAGTTAAGCTGAGGCATGATAGTCTAACGTAGATCACAAACCACTGAAAGATGATAACCAATAACTACGGAAAGTGTATTAGTCAGACTAAGAAGACTACTATACATAGCATATACTTGTATTTTATATACCAATCTATATTACGCCGATGTATGGCTGTTTACAAAAGCTTCATAGAAGTAGGCAACCGCAACAAAAGGAGTAAAATATTCCGCAATAAATATGTGAAATAAGCTTAACAAGTAACAAGCCATAAACTTCCTAGTTGAGGAGTAATGGTGGGCGACAAAAAAAAATAGTAAGGTAAGGGTTTGGAAAATATGATAGCGATGGCAATTACCTTAATGTAGACATTTTCTGCAGCCTTTTCCTCCTCGCTCAGAATCTTGCCACTGCTAGAAAACCTACGAGTAATGCTTCTAAGAGCAGCTCTTGCAGCCATGATGATTGGTGAGAGCAAACGCTAATCACTTAAAAAAGCCTGGTTTAACCTGTCAACCGTAAAGTATGAAATAAGATCAGTCCAACTATTTATTCCACAATTCCATAGCATAATCTACAAAATCCTTGACACGTTAGACAACAATTGTCAATAAGCTAATAAGGGCAACTGTAACAACAGAGCTGGTTAAAAATAACACTGGATAGATGTGGGGCATAAAATGACCCTGGTGAATGTAGACGTTTAAGTCATCACTACTGATAAATCGATTAAAACTGCAGGCGGTCCTAGACTGAGAAAGACACCTACAATTAATTTCTTCCTATGTCTACAGTACAATCGTTTTCCATTTACCAATGTAGATATCTTGGTCACGATTGAACTTAGGTATACACCCTTGTCAAACATAAAACCCACACTCGACTCTACAATCTATTTCCACAATGAGATATGCAAATGGCCCAAAAACCTTAACAGTTAACACTGCACTGCACCCTACTGTTGCACTTTTTCTTAAAACTGACTACAAGACTGGGTGTTAAGTAGTTAACCAGCATAATTAGGCTTAACATATGCAATTATGCATGCTATGGCTTCGCAGACCCCACAAACTTTCCAACATAAGTGTTCAAGCAACTCAATTCAACAAGAGATACTTTTAGAAGGTACTCTACATTCTATAACATATCTTATCGTAACCATCATTTCGGATCAATTTTTCTTTCAAAAGCATGCCCATCCCCCAAATTTACGCGGAAGAAGAAAGTAAACCATAATACCCCAAAAACTATCAACTTCCTTTCACCACAAAATGCAGAAAAAAAAAATCGACAAACAATTTAAAAACAGAATCAACATGAATCTTCAATCTTCAACTCCATTATCAACAAACATAAACCACACTAAACAAGTTGAACTCCTTATCAACAAACATAAACCATACTAAAAGAGTTAAACATAGACGTTGGTTATAAGGATGCTGAAATCATACAGTGCTGAAATAAACATCACAAAAACCCTAACAGCCAAGATTCATGAAACCTCAACAGAATGCCGCCTATACAGTGGCAGTGGCAGCTTGGTAGCCAGAAAAATTTTCCACAACCGCTCAACAGAACTCCAAAGAGAGGAGGAGCTTTCGCAACCACAAAATCACCGACAAATATGAAATCAACCAGCTAACATCCACAAGCAACAATCAAACAAAAGTACAAAACCTGATCGATTACTAAAACCTCAACATCAGCTTGCAACAAAACCACAAAAGGTCAACACTCTATTCAAAAACAGAATCAACATGAATATTCAATTCTTTCCGTTTCACATGCACTCTATTATCAACGAACATCAAGTTAAATATAAACTTCTTACAGAAATCGACAAATACACTATAATCGTCATCATCGCGATAACAAAGCTATACACTATCTTAACACAGCTGAAATTTTCACGAGATTATCGTCAACTCGTTCAAATCATACTTCGCACTTAACAAAAACTCCAGAATAATCATCACAAAATCCCTAACACAGCTACCTTAAAATCATCGATAAACATAAAAACAACGAATTAAACTACAAAAACGAATAATCAAACTTAAACTATCGAGATTAATCGATCATTAGCAAAAAAAATACTCATGCGATTAATAATCATGCGAAATTTCGAGAATTAAATCATGCGATTAAATTAAAAATTAAAGGAGATTAAGGAAATTAAGGATTTTACCGAGAGATTATACGGAGAAAAATGGAAGAAGAGGAGAGAGAAAGTGAGGTGACGATGAAGAAAACTGAGCTGAAGAAAATGAGCAACCGACTACAAAGTCTACTGGTAGTAGTGGACTAGTAGTAGTACAGTAGTTGGAATTGTTGGGAAGGTGGATTTCCGCCGTTTGATTCAGGTAACGTAACTCTTGTGATGCTTCCACCTGTACGTTTTCAGTTATCACCTCTACTATTTTACATTTGTTGACACTCTTTAGTAGTGAGGTGGCAATTGGGTCGGGTCTGCGTCAAGTCGGGTTGGGGTCAGATCGGGTCAGGCTACCCATTCAGGTTGGGTTGGGTTGGGTTGGTTCCGGGTCACCATCGGCCGGGTCATTTCGGGTCGATCGATGTATCGGGTTGGTCGGGTTTGAGTCGGGTCATTATCGAGTCCGGTTACTTTATCGCATTAATTCTACTTTTAACTAATTATTTTGTTTAATTACTTTATTATCAAGTTAAACATATCAATCTAAACACAAAATCTTTTTTATATTGATTAATATTACGCTTAATATTTGTCGGGTCATCAATTTAATCGGGTCGGGTCTGGTTCGGGGTCGGGTCACTGATTGTCGAGTCGGGTCGACTTGCAAATTTTTCGGGTTCTGTCGGATCGGGTTCGGGTTGGGTCGCCCGAGTCGGGTCAGATTTGCCAGCTCTACTCTTGACACTCTTTCCACGAGTTCTACCAACTCTTGACCCGACCCAAGGAATCTGACCCAAACAATTTTGGGAACCCGAAATTTGGGTAAGCCAAAAACGACTTAGTTTATTTTGAGACTAAACTTATAACCAATAGCAGTCTTATCTGTTTGTAACTTGAACTCGTGATGAACTGGTTGAGCACTTGACCCGATCTGTGGCCCAATATTAACTCAATTTGATGGATTATATGATCATAAAATTGCTTAATAATAGTGTGAATAAGACCCCGGCTTGACATTTATTTTGATTGTTTTCACTTTAAATTAAAATTAATGCACTCATATTTTGTTTTAACATGAAAGTATGAAACTATCCATCCAAAATTAATTACATAAAAGAAACTATTTGCTGACAACATGACTCGGTAATGACCCGAGCCGAACCCGTCTTGACACCCGATTATAACCCAACCGGCCAACCAGATGATGACCCGTCATGAAATGTAACTCGACTTGAACATGTCAGTGACCCAACACAAATGTGGACCTAAAATGACTATACCCGTTTTGGCCCAACACATAACCGACCAAAGTGACCTGATTGTCACCTATACCGAATATTACCTGTTTATATCCTTCATGTATAAATGTTGACAACTTTCGTGCTTATTCGTACCGTCGTAATAGTTCTCAATTAGAGGAGAAATGTGAAACAATTGATTGCCAAAGTAAAACAATTGTAAAATTTTAAACATTATACAATCGTCAAAATACAAGTCAATGTAAACCTCATTTCCAAAAATTCAAATCAAATACACTTCTTCATTCATTAAACTGCTCCCGATCAACTGGTCTCGTACTCTAATCTAAACTCGTAAACTGAGGTGTTTTCTACAATGTTCATGCACTATTAACTCTTCCAATATCGGCACAAATCCCCCATGAAATGATCATTCACCGACTTCAAGTCTTCGACTCTAAGCTTCCAACTCGATGACTTTTATGGTACAAGTATAACCCTCTTCCAAGTCTTGGGATGGAATTCAAGGGGTATAATTCTGCTGTTCTCTGTTTCTAAACCTACAGTGCCAGTCCTACCGCTTATCTTGTTCCAACTCGTTTATATAGTCCCAAACGCTACGATTTATATCCTCTAAAAATGAAACAAATCCCATGACACTAGTGAAGCCACTCCCTTCGACATCTTGCTCCTCGATGAGATAGTTCTCAAATGCAGTGGTGTCATCCTGCCCTTCTCGTATGAATAAGAGCTTCGGAGTGAGACTTCTTTCTTGTTTCAATTTGTTAATAGTCGTTCTTAGTAAGCCTGGGAAACAGGGATTATAGATGATCAGAGATTCTTAATTTTTGTTGAAAGACGGGTATTTATAGTATATTTCAAGAGAGTGGATATATTTAGGGACTTACAATCCTGGGGCGGTGGAAAGGGCAGTGAAGGGTCAGCTGTTGTGTAAAACACTATAAGAGTAGTAAATGCATCCAAGAGAAATATGGGACTGCCGCTAGTGATCAAAGCAGCACGGCTCAATGAATGGCGAGGATATGCCTGTTTCTCGGGAGTAGTATACGATGTCAATACAGGATATACAGCTCGATGAAGAGAACTTGGCTCCAATGCACTGCATAACAGTTACACGTATAAAAGGCAAGAAAGATGAGTTTAAGTTGACAAAAGTTGGTAAGAAAATGCAGAGGAGGTAGGGAACTGAACAATAGAAATCCACAATTCTCATACGAGGCTTGCATAATGGGATAATAATTCCTTAAAATTTCAGTTTTTAGCCAGGTTAATGAGTAAATGGACAGCTTATTTGGTTAAATGGGTTGATCTCACATTAAATCAATATGAGATCATCACTCAAAAGTCCAATTGATGCAGAGTAGACACAGTTGTGCTAGTCATCAACACCTGCCAGGCTACTCAAGAATACACTTTCAAATTTCGATACCTACAGTCTACAGACCAGCATTCACACACGAGTGTCATTGCCACCAAGAATCCAACAAGGGTACAACAACAACTGTGCTAGTCGTCAACACCTGCCAAGCTACTCAATAATACACTTTCAATAGCTACAGACCAGCATTTGCCACCGGGAATCCAACAACAACAAAGCCTGAGTCACTTAAATGATTTGGGGTCGGCTAACATGAATCATCATCTAAAACCGTTTTAGGGTCTGTGGTCAAATACCAGGCAGAACCGCTGAAAACATCCAGTGTATGCCTAAGTCCAAGAAACCTGTTTAACTGATCCTCATAGTAACAGTGGGACAGCTACAATTAAGCTTGTTTTTCATTTAAGGTTTAAGGAAACTGGGAAGCCGACCATCACTTGTCCCTGGAGTTTGGCAAATACAATCTATGCTACCAGTGAGATAATGATTGCATTTAGCGTTATTACTTAGACACCACAATTAACATCTAGAAACACAATATGGATAGTTTGAAGGCAGAAAACAAATAAAAACCAATATACCTGAAGAGGCATTGCATGAATATACGGTAATCTGGATGAACTCCCTCCTCATGCAGACGAAGAAGGGGGTTTCTAAGGAGGGCAAATATCAGCCGGGGTAGAGGTTGTAATTGGGGGCATTGGGCAAATGCAACATCAATTTGTTGCCCAGCGCCAGAATTTCCAGTCCCATACTGAATAATTTTAAGCGCGTTATTGTACTGAGCTGTAAGAATAACTAGCCAATCATGTAGTAGCAACCTCCCCTCTCGAACTCCTTGCTCCAAAGAAGCTGTAATGACCTAGATAGAACAATGAATAAAGAATGAGAGGCTAGAATTAATTGACCGAGAACAACTTACATGAATCTAAAACAAGAATAAAGATACGAAAAGGCACCATAAGGTACCTTGTGGACCAGAATTGAAAGGACCACTTCAGGATCAACACTGTCATAAAGCTCGTTAATGTTACGAGCAGTTCCATACTGCAATGTTCTTATTCTCAGCCTCCGTTTAATTGAAAATTTGGGTCTGCAGACAAGCATTCACAACAACATTTACAAGAGTAACAATATTTCAAGAAAGTATAAATGAATACAAATTTAAGGTGTCTCAAAGAAACTATCCTACAAAGGGAGAACATCGATAGCAGACAGATTTATTAAATTAAGAAACAATAGAACGCTTGTCCCATAAATGAGCCAGAAACTTATCCCGTAAAGCAAACAAGAAAGAACAGTAGAATTAATGTGTACGTCTCACACAAATTACATATGATCTCTTCTATGCCTGCCACGAAAGCAACCTAGGTCTAAAATCCCTGAAGGCCAGAACAATCTGAGAATCATTCCATCTTCTTTCAGATGTATGCAAATAGAATGTCAAAATTATCAAATCAAAAGTAGTGCAAATTTTTGTTGTCTCAAGCATACGAATTTTCACAAAAAAATAAGGATAGTTTACCATAAATCATTAAATCGTGAAAGTTTAAGGAATAAAGATCTTTATTCATCCATATAAGATGGAGATATGGCAGACTATGGGAAAACTGTGTCCATACAAAAACAATATTCTGAGCATCGTCATTTTAAAAAGTATAATATATTCCTAACTAAAGGAAGACGACAGCACAGCAAACAGAAAATCAATAAAGAGTTCATGGAAAATATCACAGGGGAATTCCATGTTATTTTCTTTATTGCTAGAGTTTTGTCGCCATACCCTTCACTCAGGGAAGATTTAAGTTATTAATGAGAGAAAAATATGCAACCCCCAGCGAGCGATGAAAAAAATACATACAAATAATCACAATAGCAGACAGCAAGATTGCACATCAGTACAGAGCATTGAAGTCAAACACTTGGCAAAAGACAGCTGCTATGTAAACATACCTACTTGCAGGGCTCAATCCTGAACTTGACAGCTCCTCAGGTGGCACCACCACACTGTACTGGAAAGCTATTTGCAGCATTGGGGGTTCAGAAGCATGCCTGTCAACGTGAAAATAACACACCATATAAGAAGAAATTGCACAATTGATCGAACAAAAACGGGTCATTTGCCTAAAGGATGCGGAAAAAACTGAAGTACTCATAAAAGGTCAAGGCAATTTGATATCCTATAGTTTCATGTGAGCATATGATAAAAATATTAACACTTGGTCAACTAAGAAAACAACAAATCACAAGTCCCAAACGGGCAAACGGTTTAAGGTCAGCCTTCAGCTAACATGGATATATGGATTGTCATATGGAATAAACATACAAAAATCTGAAGCAAGTAATAATCAGATCACCCTATCCAAATTTTGACGTTCATTAGAATTAGCATACATGAACTACAGGTATAGTATCGTCTTTCCCTTCAAGACTCGCTGAGACACAGCATGTGTAGAAGAATTTTTAGGACAAAAATCTAACAAAGTTAAAACAGTCGACACAAAAATAGTTGTTCAGGTGTAAACCCTGAACCCATATCAGATGAATTCAGTAGTAAAGCATTCTAACATATTAGCACAGCAAGACCAACTATCTATCATTAAATCTGGCTACAAATTACAGTACCTGGAAAATCCCTCAACTTTGGCAAATTCGAAATCATAGGCATAGGTCGCATAAGAGTCACAACATATGATGTGCTGAACATTCTCATATTGAGGATCAGGGAAAAAGTGGCCATACTGCAAAATGGAACCATTTGAGGATACAACAGTTAGGAACTCCATAAAATAGTTGATTACTCAAATGACTAGAAGAAAACAAAGTAATAACTCACAGAGTGACCAATTCTGAATTCAGAAGATGTTCTCAATCGTAATACACAATTAAAGGCATATGGGCGACTCAACATGCGATACCTGCAGAACGTAACTAACATGATTGGTCGAAAAATACACTCAAGTAGGCTAGTGACATCTATTAAAATAAAACTACACCTCGTCGCTATATAAAAAATATCACTCACATGTCCTGAGGAAGTGTAGAATCATCAGTGCTTTGATAAAAGAACAAGGAACCCCCACTTTCAATGCTAAGAAACTTCAGGGATGCCAAATCAGTGTACTCATTTGTAACAGCAAAAATGTCCACACAAACACCTGCTTGAACAGCGACAGCAGCCTGTAAAAATATACATCAATGCTATTTTCAAGTAGCACATAAATATAACGAGTTGCAAACTGAATAAACTTACCAGATCCCTGTAGAATGAGGTCTGCTCAGGAAGTAGAGCAAGGTCAGCATCCTCTCCTTTACTGGCATATTGCTCGCCGTACCTTCTTGTATCAAGTTGCCCAGCTCCATGATCAGGAGCACCAGATAAGAAAGCAAATACCCTCGCTGTAGTATAATTACAAAGAAGTCTATGAGTCTCTAAAATCCCATAGTCATTCTATGTTTCACTTAGCTTTGAGACTATAAAGCATCAATACCTAATGCAAAAGTGGTTCCATATTCTGATCCAAGATAACTAAAAAGAGCTTCCATTGCCGCGCCAAAACCTCGCCCGCCAAGTAATACACCATCTAATGCTTGACCAGAAGCTGCCGATCTCTCCCACGTGGTCATTGGTTTAAGAGTTTCAATGGCAGATGCAATTCGATCCTTACATGTCTCCACCTAGGCAATGACACAAAACCCCAATAGGTAAGATAGTCATGACACAAAGAGTTTACCGACTTGAAATAAAGATAAAAAAAAGTTTGCCTATTGCAATCAACAAGAAAATAACAATTAAACAAGATTCAATGGTGACATACTGGTGCTAAGAATGAAAACAAAGGTACAGCATCTTCAAGCTCCATTTGAATGGTCCCGTCTGATTCAGAAGGTATAAAAACATTCTTTACGACTGGAACGGGCCCTTGCACATCATACAGCCCTAATTTATAGCTAAAAGTAGCAAGCCCAAATAGTGCTCCCATTGGAAGTGCTGCAAGATATATTTAAACCAGATCAGCAATAATCAAGAGAAAAAATAACCACACAATGATTTTCACACTAACCTTCCAAAGCTGCCAATAATGCACTCTTGATAAGATCTATAAACTCTTCAGAAGCTGCAAGAAGAGACTTGGGTCAGTGATCAGTCATAAGAATTTACGAGAAAAACACATGGTAACACCTGTCTAAGGTATGATCATCAAACCCTACAAGCTTATATCTACATAAATCCATGTATACTCCACTATTCATAATATCGAGATGTGAGAACAAATAATGTCCCGGCTATTTGTTAAAGGCAGCATTCCCGACAACTCTACCCTAGGTAAAAGTACAACCCCACCCCCAGTCCCCCAGCCAGCCACTGGGCTACTTATTAACCTAGAACTGGGGTAGGATAAATGCCAAGAAAGTCAAAAGCCACGACAGCTGAAAGTCTGAAACCTATGTTACTAGTTACTACGTGTAGTTACTTTGACACTTTACTTCGATTATGTGTCATGTGTCGACAATGCACCTACATTCTTTCAGTCAAGTGCACCATAGGTTCAAGCTCCATCTACACAACCAGCTATCATATCATTTCTAAGAAAACCATTACATATAGAACAGATAGTCTATTGATACCCTTCATAGTGACAGATCTTCAAGCACCATGATCACAGAATTACCACTCACTGATAAGGACAACGAACTTAGAACCATACAGTATCGACCTCTTCCTTTTCAGTAAAAAATAAACGTCTGCTATTAATATCTCAAAAAGGTCCAATGCTTTGAAGAGGCATCGGGTAGCAAATTCACAGACTATAAAACCAAACAAAAATAACCATGCGCTTCCACACAAAAGAGCTCTCCTAGTTCAGCAAATGATCACTTCACCCAACTAAAGATACATGCATTACAATTCTTCAAGACATGGTAAAAAGGCTGAATCACATGAAAAAGGATAAATAAACCGAAACTTACACGACAAATCCACAGCTGCAACATAAACCGGACGAGCCTGCATTGATTCTCCATCACTTCCTTCCACTACAATCACCACAATTCAATCAAATAATATTCCATCAGTTATTAAAGTCCATATACTAATTCAACAAAATGTTCAAAACTTAAGTCCATATGCACTCACACAAATCACATTTACTAAATTCTTATAACAATTCGTCAAAAAGCATGCAAAAACCGACAAAAAAACAATAAATCAAAACGCAAAACACAAAATCTTCAACAATTCAAAACTAAGCTACTTTAAACAAATCAGATTCCCCAATTATTCTCCGAGCAATAGGACATTAACATGCAGAAGTCTCTAACAATTCACTGCAAATTTAAACAGAAATTCACTCAAACAAATTACATTCCCCAATATCTCTCAACCAATCCATCAAAACCACGCAAAAATCGACAAAAAAACCTACTATTCTCCAACAATTCACCAAAAATGAAAACCACAAATCTTCGGAACAATTCAAAACGAAGCTCCTTCAAACAATTCAAACCGAGCAATTGATAAGAAACATGCAAAACATAAAATCTCCAACAATTCATCAAAAAAAAAACACACAAATTCACTCAAACAAATCACATTTCCCAATACCTCACAACAAATCAATCAAAAACACGCAAAAATCGACAAAAA
>JAOWBH010000049.1:774707-791060 GCA_028566215.1 Silene coronaria
CACTAGAATATGGATTTATCGTTTCTTTCTTCGGTACAGAACACATGTCACAGGATTGGATGCTTTGCCGTATATCCAATGGGATGGGCCCTATTTTATTTTTGTGTTGAATTGTTAATTCTCTGCTTGTGATTTTTATTTTTGTTACTCTATGAAGCTTATATCTCTGTCACTACCCCAAACGACAGATTTCACTAATATCTGCTTTCACATTGGTGAATTGTTGCTGTAGTTGCCTTCCCACTATGCTAATTAGCTTCAGACTGAACTGTGGTACTTTAGCAATGTTATCATTGAGTTGCTAGTTTTCGATGGAGGATCTTTGAGCTAACAATAAGGGCCAAGGTCTGAACTGGTTTCATGTTTGAATAATTCATGTTAAGAGGGACAATTACTAAATTAGAAAGTTTATAGTGTCGAGCCCCTCCCCAAAAAAAAAAATGATCCGCCATTTCCTGTTTGGATGTTATGTCAGTTTTTTTGTTCCTCTTTGAAACTAATGCTGCTGATACTGATCTTTGTACTTCCATCCTGTATTGTTGATTTGTTCAGTTGCCAGTTTTGATGTTATCAGTTTTTTGGTTCCTTTATGAAGTGTTAATTGCCTAATGCTACCACTCTGATCACTGATCCACGTATTCAGATGTTGCTTGTACCTGCTAATAGATGTTGTTGGGATCAGAAACTCGGCATTTATCGTGGTTGCTAATATTTCGGAATTTCAGAATTCAGGAAGAAGGCTGCTGGAAAAAGAGCAGGGACATCAAAGGCTAAGGATGTCAGCAAGAAAAGAAAAACGGATGGAGATACGACCAGTGAAAAGGGTGGAGATGAAGTTGAAGAAAACAATGGAGAAAATGATGGTGAGGAGCAAGCTAATGGAGATATCGGTGATGAAATTGAGGAGCAAGTGAGTGGAGACAATGGAGATGAAGTTGAGGAGCAAGCTAGTGGAGATGATGAGGTTGAAGTCGAGGAGCAAGCTAGTGGAGATGATGAAGTTGAAGTCGAGGAGCAAGCTAGTGGAGATGATGAGGATGAAGTCGAGGAGCAAGCGAGTGGAGATAATGATGACGAAGTCAAGGAGCAAGCGAGTGGAGATGATGAGGACGAAGTCGAGGAGCAAGACAGCGATAGCTGAGTATACTATTCACAATTTCACATCTCTAGCACACTAGGTGCGGCTCTCGTTACATTTGTGCACGTTGTAGTGAGCTAGGTGCACAAAGACGGCGGTGGTTTGACTCACAGTTTTGCCAGTTCATCTATTGGGTGAGGCTGAGTTCCTTGTTTTGTAAAACTTGGGTCACTGCCCCAATCTGAATGTAATGCGCAATCATTGTCTATTCTCTACTATTAACTATTAAGGTTAATGTTAACTTTACGCTCACTTGACTGAAGGTTCCGTGTTGAAGGTTGTTCCACCACTAGCGACAGTGGTGAGTGGCGTTATGAGCTCCCTGAACTAATTTCTCATGATTCATCTTTTGCTTGCTTTCTTCCCTTCCCTAAACTAATTCCTCAGTTTGCATATTTGCTACGGAGGACTTTAAATCTACGAGAGATTTGTAAATGCACTTTCGATATCCTATTCTGTTCGGTTTAGTTTGGATTCGGATGGGGTGTGAGGAGGGTGATCCCAGCCCCTCCTCTCTCATAAGTCCCTAACACTAGTATTTCATAGAAATCCAACTCGAGACTGGGTTATGTAAGATTCATCATTTATCCAGTGATCAAAAGATTACTGTTCGAATTTCTAATATGTAAAAGCATAATATTTTGGATTTGGACTATTCATTGTTATCAGACAACAGAATTTGATAGGATTAAAATTCCATTTGAAATTAAGTTCAATTTAGTTCATTTGAACCCTTTTAGGCCGTTTAGAGTTTAATTCATTTATGAGTCGTTTTGCAAGGTTGTCGTCTAGAAATTTATTTAATTATTTTTTTAAATACATGTAGAACAATATCTAAATTATACCGTAAGACTACTGTAAAAATAAGAAATCACAGAAAAATAAGATTCATATGAAAATTCCCTCGCCTTTTCTGCTTTTCACTTGGTGCATTCTTATCCCTCGTTTATGAAATGCCTTATACATTCGTTTTAATTCTAACCGTTTCAATAAAACGGTCGTAACGCGTTCTTATCCCTCATCTATGAAAAGCCTTGTATATTCGGGTTAATTCTAGCCTTTTTAATAAAACCGTCTTGCTCAACAATTTGTGGATTACCAAAGCCCATCAGTGTTCCTCTATTACTAGTCCGTAGTCAGTAGTCACTCCACTTACGTGCTCACTGCCTCACTCCATTTTTTCACTATTTACTCACTCTTTCTGGAATTTTCACAGTAACGACTCGGTAAAACCCTAAATTTCTCTCAAACTCCTGCATTTCCATTTTTTTAATCGCAATTAATCATCGCAGTTTAACATTCTTGATGTAATTTCAATCGCATTCGATTTGTTACATTTTCTTTAACGCGATTTTCAATGTTTAGCTGATTATTAATAGCTTGATTCTCTTATAATCGATTAATTTACGCATTTTTGGATTGATTTTTTTTTTTTTTGCTGTAATTAGTAAATTCATTGTTCGAATGTGAATATTTGGTAATGTTACTGTTGTTTGTTGTTAATCAGCGTCAAAAATTATATGTAGACGGAGATTTTAGCGTAGCTATTATGTTTGTCGATGAATCGGTTTCTAAGTACAACTCCGTTATTGTTATTTAATGTATCTATGATCGATACGTTTCTTTTGCGGTGTATGATGTTGGTGCTATGTATGTTCGATGTTGCTGCTATGATTTAGGATTTAGGTTAGGGAGCTGAAGAATCACTGTTTCTGAATGTTTTTATCGGTTTTAATTTGGTGGCGCACTTTTGGGAGGATTGTATGGTGTTTTGTGTATAAATATGGTTATGTTAAGGGAAAAGGAGTATTATGCAAAAAAAAGTAAATGGTGCAATTTTGGAGGGGGAGTATTTATTGGCAATTTCTTGCTAAAATGATTGATCAGGTGTACCAAGCATGGCATTTGTTTGGTGTGAACTACTGAACTATGATTTGAAAGATGTCGATGTCACTGTTATGGGAAAAATCCTTTAAAGAGCATTTTAGTTAGGATGTTTGGGTGATTTCGCTACTTCTTTGCATGTGTTTAGACTGTAGCCTATGTGTTTTCTACACTTGCATTTTAGTTATCGCAGAGCGGTCAGTTATGAAAATTGCTACTCATGTTGTAATACAATGTTGTTTAGGTATTGTGGAATACTGATTGTGGAAATAGCTTACTGATGCTTGGTTTATGCATCATTTGTTTGAGAGTTTCTGAGTTCTTAATGAGAACTGTACATAATCAAGTTAGTCATAACCAGGTTATATTTGCGCCAAAGGTGTGAGAGAAACAAAGGAAGTTGTAGATATGGTTATCACTTGATGATTTCCCTGTTGAATCTAAGGGTGTTAATGGAAAATAAAAAAGAGATAGGGAGGATTTGTATGTGTAGTGAGAAGACGAAGATAAGGAAGAGAGTGTAGGATATACTCCTTCAATGGGTAATAGACTTATAGTTATCTAGTTATCCACTCTCTTCCTAAACGGTAGGGCAATGCATTCATCCCAATAGGAGTAATAGTTCTGTCGCTACCCTCTTCATCGTGCTTTTATCATCATCATTTTCTTCACCCTCATCCCCTTTGTTTTGACCTCCTTTTGCCCTTGACAATTATAGCCATCTGCAACATCGGTAGTGATGGTATGAGTAATTATACTTTGAAGTGTAATACAAATTACAACCCATTATGTGGAGATGTGTTATCTATAATCCTTGAAAAATCAGCTTTAAATGTACTAGTCACATAGCACTAATTTTGTTTCTGTTTCCCTGAACCCAGCAGTTACGCACTGTAACTTGTTATTAAGTCTCTTATTATTAAGTTTTTATTACTTGTCGTTGCTCTTGTTTGATCATTACTTGTTCCCAGTGTGCTTGTTGAGCATCATGTCATTTTGAGTTTGCTAGAAAATGATGTTTTTTCTTTTACATAGTAGCTTCTTGAGTAATAAGGAAAGTGAGAATTATCTCTCATTCACATATTTTTATACTTGTCAAGGTTAAACTAGGTTCTTGAAGTGATTACATTTGGTCACCATGGCGGGAAGGGTTGCTATGAGGTACATTTCTCGGAGGTTCTCAAGTGGTGGTAAGATGTTCAGTGAGGAGGAAAAGGCTGCTGAAAGTGTCTACATCAAGGTAATGCCAGTGGCTGCGCCTTCATATTCTTTACTCTTTCCCCTTGTATACTTCCTCTTCAATTTGTTATCTATCCCTTGGAAGGCTTATCATGTAATATCCTTTTGAAAACCGTTGACAAATGTCCAAGGAGAAATAGTTCGGTGGTGTTGCTGGAGTTGTCTACTTATATGAATTGTTTTCAATCAGCCATATTCCAGTTTAGTATAGACTAATCAATTCCGATACTCTGTATCTGTCCCAGCATAGATATTCTGTTATTCGACTGTCGTCATTTACATGTAGGTTTCTGCTCACATATTTAAAAGATGATAGAGAAACTGCTAGATGACTCCAATCATGAATCACTTAAATTGTGTTCAGAGATGTGACTGGTAATATAAAACATTTTTTACTGTGTGAGAGTGTGGACAGTGTTTTCTTACTTAGCCTCCTGGAGCTGTGAGACTTCTCGAAGCTGATAATTTGATTTGTTTCGATATCATTTTCTTTTATTTCAGTGGTTATGCTTATCCTAATTTCAAACCTTTGTATGCTAATGCAGAAAATGGAGAAGGAGAAGTTGGAAAAGGCTGCACGTCAGGTAAGATAAATTCTCCTTTATTCGTTTAACTGTTGTTGACCATTTATATGAGTCACACTGGCGTGGCTTTGAAATGGTGGGATGGGAGAGAAAGAGTGTACTTCCATTATTCTATCCCCAATAACTGTCGAAAATCAAACTCTCGGGTTTCTGTCTAATCTTCTCTTTGTGAGTTTGTAGTTGTGCACAAAATATACTTACCGTGATGGGGACAGGGGATAACCACATGATATTACAATATTTTCCGTTGAACGTTCTCTTTCGGTCTTAGCTATCTTGATTAAGTTGCGGTAGTTTCTTCAATATCAAGTTATTACTCATGACTAATAGATGTGTTTAGCTTCTTCCCACTATGCCACTACTATGTTGACAATGACGACATAACCTTAGGCCTAAACTGATTTACGATTCCTCAGTTCTGTTCTTGTTCTATTTTCCTCATTTGACTATGGATCATTTTCTAAGAAAATGTATTGAAGTAACTTTGATACAACTCTCTTGTAGCACTAGTGTATATTGCTACTTATTGCTGGAAAGGGCGATTTTGAATGTGATTCTTTTCTCAAAGAGGGTTGTAAGAGAAGATCACTAACAACTACTAACAAGTAACAGCTTTCTAATTTTAGAAAGATGAAATCTTACATGGAACTAACTACAAACGAAATGAGACCAGTTACTTAGGGGTGGAGTGGTGTAAATTAAATACGGAATATTTTGGGTGTGTTCACTTCAATCCATTATTATTGTCCTCATTTTTTGTATCCATTCCGAAATAATTGGCCTTTCAATGTTCTAGTAAATGACAAGTGTAATAGTACTATTCATGTAATTCTTCGAGTCAAGGGGTACTAATGATACTGAGTACTTCATTGCTAAGTCTTAAATGTAACCTCGAGTTTTATGCGGATAATATATTGTCTCCTTTCTTCCTCTGTGAATTCAGCTTTATCTAATAGATGAATGCTTTCAGGGTCCTAAACCAGCAGAGACACCTGCAGCTGGCTCAGAGGCACCTCCAGTTATTGATGCTGCAAAGACAAGTGGACCAGAGGCAAAGACAAGCAAAGTGTCAACTGACAAACATCGGAACTATGCTGTGGTGGCTGGAACTGTGACTCTGTTGGCTGCTGTAGGATGGTACATGAAATCGGGTGCCAAGAAGACCGAGGAAGTTCAAGACTGAATGCATTTTGGAATATGTTGGTTCCTTCATTTACTCGTAGCCTCTTTTGATGATGATGATATACATGCTTGATAAAAAAATTCTGAGATTCTGTAACATACAATGAAGTTTTGTTAACATTTCCCAGTCCCTTGGGTGTCTTGCATGTGCGTTTGAGAGTTCGTTATTTACATTATGGTTCGATGCTATAATAGACTATATGGGAGCATGCTGATCGACAAATTGTCATCTGGTGTTGTGTTAATGATATCACCAACATGACTTTGTTGGTGTATTTCATATGGTTTTGTAGTCGCATATCTTTGTGAATAATGGCGCTCCTTTGCCAGAAGAACACCCTTGTGTTTAGGCAGGGAATAGTGGTAGTTTTAGGTGTTTAAGCAAAGATTATCGACGCTGTGGTTGACTGATTGCTTGTTTGATAGCCCAACCTCAATTATCCTTCTCAGTTTCTCGTACAAACCGAACTTGTTGCTAATTACATACATCAGTGTCTCCGTGACGCATGCATTCCGTATGAAATTTCATATTTATGACGGTAACTTGAGAACCGAGAATAAACGTTTCGCAATTGAAAGTTACCTTGAGAAAGAGTTGTAAATATTGATCTAATAGTAAAAACTATTATTGTAATTATGTAAATAAAAGCGAAATGGGTTTCGTGTGGTAGTTGCTCACCTCATCTTTTAACCATGAGGGGAGGAGTTTGATCCCTCGATCCATGTGCAACCGTTTACCTCTCCAATTTTAACAATTTTAAATAAATACATTAAAAATTGGTGATTTTATAATTATTGCATCATCATAGAGAATATAATCACTTTTTTATTCAAGGAATACAAGAATATATTCTCATCTTAATTACAAGAGGAATATATACTCTTCAGTGAGCGATACGGTATAAAAGCACCTGCTTCCTCTCCCAATTTTCCGACGAGTTAACTCAGTGCTTAACTCGGCGAGGAAAGATAATACTCGACACTAAAATGGCGGAAAGGAAAGTAACGGTGGCTGCTCTCCAATTCGCTTGCTCAGACGACGTCGTTTCTAACGTTTCCACTGCTGAAAGGTTTCTTTTCATATTCATCTTTATCTTCAAATTCAGTGTTTTTTGTACCCCCACCCGGTTCAATAGATTCTTTACGGTTTTATGATACGGAGTATTTTAATCAAATGTAAATAGCCTGTTGAATAATAACGAACATTGGCCGTTCAATGTGCTGAAATTGTACTCCCTCCGTCCCAATCATTTGTTTAACTTTGACTAAAATACTCGTCAGAAATAATCAAAATAAATAAATAAATAAATGAGACGGAGGGAGCTAAGCTAATCAGCTAAGGTAGCCGTGGAACGAGGGTGCTGCTGAATAATGAAAAATTGTAAACTTCGAAAGTTTTAGTTAAAATTTTCGTTTTTTTTTCCTAGTTTAGCTTACTGTATTGCTAGTTTAGCCCAGTCAATTTTTTTCCGTCAATTAAATGTAAATTCTGGTTCTGTCACTGAGTCGTAATTGAGGTAGTAGTTTAGCTGAAAAAAAGGTTGAAATTGGCTCTATGTATATTTGGTGATTGAGCCTTGACAATTTGCATTCACGTTTGATTGTTTGGTTTGCTCGTAAATGATGTCTGCCACTGCCAATGCTTAATTTGAGTCGGCTTGTGTTTGCTAACAATACAAAATCAAGATTTAGAGGACGTAGAATTCTTATGTTTCGTGGTCACTTGCCCATGTCGGGTACTTCTAAACGAGTTTGAGTATCATACACGAGCTTGAACCACCTTAAGCTTTGACTTTGCCATCGCATTGCAATTTACTTTCAGTAAAGCTTATATGTGAACTGAAAGCATTGATATCCAGCTGTTACCGAATATCACTTGAAGTACACATACTTTGAATGAGATGTGTATTATTAGTTCAGTGGTAGATTCAATGAGAGCTGTAAACATTCGTGTGGCTGGTGTTTCGTTCACGAGACCTCTGCCAGTTCATTCTTGTAGATTTCTATCTGTTGATTAGATGCCTTGATGTATATATTTTCAGGCTTGTGAGAGCTGCACATTCGAAGGGTGCAAACATCATCCTCATACAGGTGAGTCATGTGTGAGTTTGAGCTTGTGACAAATGTTGCATTTGTTGCAACGTCCTGATTTCTGCATGTTGTTACTTGTGAAATATCCGATGCCTACTGCAGTATGGTATAAGTATTGCTTTTGTATTTCAGGAACTCTTTGAAGGGTATTACTTTTGTCAAGCTCAGAAGGAGGAATTCTTTCGTAGAGCCAAACCGTACAAGGGCCATCCAACAATTACAAAGTACACTACTTACCTATCTTATAATGTGCTAGACTTCTAGAATATATGTGATCGATTACTTAACACAGTTGAATGTATGTGAGGAAGATTCTAGAATGTTTTGTGTGGAAACTAAAAATCACAGAGTAATATCTTTTTAGAGACTTGAAAGCAAATACTTACTTATTTCTATGCCGTTTGGGCTGTATAACCTTTAATATTTGATTTATTGGGTTGTAACTGTGCAAGCTACGGAGTGATGTATAAGATTTGTTGGCGAACAAACAGAAATCAAATCACTTCCCCGGTGCTCATTATTCCCTATCTTAGAAAACTTTGGAAATACGAAGGGTATATAAATGTCAAAAGTGTCTTGGAAGCACTGTGTAACTTGACTTCAACTTGTCATTTGAGTTGTAAGATGCATGCTTGTGGATTTTACAGGATGCAGAACTTAGCTAAAGAGCTAGGGGTAGTGATACCAGTTAGCTTCTTTGAAGAGGCAAATAATGCTCACTACAATTCTGTGGCGATTATCGATGCTGACGGTACAGATCTTGGACTGTATCGCAAGTCTCATATACCAGATGGACCAGGTAATTAAAATAAGCAAATTCTTCTCTTCTCTTGTACCCTCTTTATGTTTACATTCAGTTCAAATAATGGCATCCTTCTTTCGCCAGGCTATGAGGAGAAGTTTTATTTCAGTCCTGGTGATACTGGCTTCAAGGTAAGAACTTAGTCTCGCTGCTTCAATTTCTAGGACATGGAAAGTTGAAGTGCTTCTTGCTTCAAGTTTAGGACATGTGAAATTGTCCAACTGCTTGTCGTGCTTCAGTTCTCTATCTTTTCTTATTCTTCTGAAGTTGATGGTGTAACAACTCAGGGCTTGCGCAGGATGAATGTTTGCAAATGTAACTAACAAATCTGTTTGAAATCTGCATGGCAGGTGTTTCAAACTAAATTCGCCAAAATTGGAGTTGGTGAGTTTCAGATTCATTTAACTAATGTTCCTGTATACTACGTACATCTATTTATATTTTTCCATTTACTTTCATGGTCAACTTTGACCATTAACCGCTTGAAAATATGTCAAGTTGACTACCAAAGTCAAAAGGAACAATATAAGTGGGATGGTATGAGTTCATTTTTCTTTTATCCTTCATAAGGACCCAAATGTTGGTTTTTCTTCTGCATGCTTGAATTTTGACTACTGCAGTTTCTGCATATCTTCGTGGTACAAAGCTTTTACAAAGTTCCTTCAGTAATTAACTGCTTTAAATGGATCAGGAATCTGTTGGGATCAATGGTTTCCTGAAGCAGCTCGAGCAATGGTACTTCAAGGTGCAGAAATATTGTTTTACCCTACTGCAATTGGCTCAGAACCTCAAGATCAAGGACTTGATTCTCATGATCACTGGAAGCGAGTGATGCAGGGTCACGCAGGTGCTAATGTGGTATGTTGACCAATCCACTGTGTCTTTATAACTCTGCACTCATATCATGTTGATTCATAGGTCATTTTACTCGCTTGTGGGCTATGTGGTAAAAGTGTAAAACTAAAATCCAAGGGTCTGGTCCCGCTTAGCTTCACTTTATTCTTAGTTACTCCGTACTCCGTAGAATTCAGGTGAATAAAATCGAGCAAGTAATTTTATTGGCTCATTTATTAATTGATCAGTTGCATTTATTTTCTGTGAGAATGCAGTGATGCTTCCGAGTGCTGTCAGTCGTCTATCCAAAGCCAATTCATTTATTAATGCTTACAACTTACATATTGGATGACCTCAGGTACCATTAGTGGCATCTAATCGCATTGGAAAGGAAACAATTGAGACTGAACATGGGGCTAGTGAGATCACATTCTACGGAAACTCGTTCATAGCAGGTATGCCATAGTTTCTTGAAGCTCCTCGATGTAGTTCTACTTCTTTCATATTTTTTGAATATTGACTTGCTTTTTCATTACTTACTAAACAATTTTTGTATTTGTACTCAAATTTATTATCTACAGGTCCCACTGGAGAAATTGTTGCTTCTGCTGACGATAAACAGGAAGCAGTGCTTGTTGCTCAATTTGACTTGAATGAAATAAAGTACAAGAGATGCAGCTGGGGCGTGTTCCGTGATCGCCGTCCTGAGTTGTACAAGGTGCTCCTTACCCTGGATGGTGGCAATACTTAATTCCTGATTTTCTAAATATAAATAACTAAATCATATGCATCATGTCCTGCCATATAAATTAAACTTATAAATTCAGGACTTTCTAAACACAAAACCTGATAGGTTGAGAAAATTTTCCTTTGTTTCGGATCATCAAATATCTGTTTTGGATTATTTCTAATATTATCCATTTTTCTCGAGTGTTTTATTCTCTTTGATCATGGTAGTTGTGCTTGAGATATTATGATTGAGCTATTGACGCTTTTGTTCATTTCTTATTGTGGCGGTTTTTTTTATCACGCATCATTTTTGGCTGGAGACAAGTTTTCGGGAAAATTGAAACTGTTGGCTATAAATTAGCCATACGATCAGTCGATCACAATTATAGCTGTGTGTCTGTGTGTCCAACTGTGACATTAACAATTTGCTCATTTCACTGGTGCATGAATGTTTGCTGGAAGTCGTTTTTTTTTTTTTTCCTTTTATGGCAAGGAAGAAAAAGCGTAATTTTTGATGCATAGTGCTTGTGAACCCAACTCATGACTCGTGGGTACTATCTCAATAACCTTACCGACTAAGCTAGTAACACTTGTAGTTAGGACTTTAGGAGTCACACCTAGAATTCAGAACTCAGAAGTCCAAACCATCTCGTACACTCTTGTTCGATTGACATGGTAGTTCATGTTCGGTGTGAAATTCACTCACTAGGATCACCTGTTTACTGAACACTGTTAAGCAAATTCTAGCAGACTGCCTAGAATTGCACATTTGCACACCATATTCTGACACTCATGGTAGATTTCAGACTGTTTCAGATATACAGTTGCTGAAATGATTTAATATACACGTTTGTCCTGTATGCCATGTTGATGTTCTGATGATTCTGTTAGAAATGTGTAAAACCCCCAATGATTGATCCAACCTTCGACAGTAAACCACTGTCGTATGTCGTATCCTGCTAAATTTATGTTTTAAATGTAGAACGGTCTCATATAAGTTTTTGTGGTAATGTTACGTGTTTATCATAGCTCGCTTGCATCATATTCCGTGGCAACCATGATTATTATTGCTCCAGCCGTTTTTGAAGGGATGGCATACGTTATCCGATCGTCCCCAAAAGATTTTTCTTTGCATGCATGAAGCATCTTTTTTCTTCACTTTCAATAAATTTTCCCATACAAAATCAAACCATGATGTATGTGGGTCAAGAATTCTTCCTTCTTCAAGGTGCCAAGTGATATCATCCCTTTTTTCCCATGAATGCTAATAAATGACTCTGCCTTATTGTTGGCCTTTTATTCCAACTTATGACATTCAAGTCAATATTTTGCTATAATAGAAAAATCTTTCGTATTCCCTGACTCGTGTGCCGACCCCAAATCATTTTGGACTAAGGCTCTGATGATGTTATTCTCTGACTCGTGTCTGGTAAATCAATCGTAGGTGGGAAAATGATTACTTTATGCTTGCTTTCCTTCTGATTTTAACTTCGTGATCGCGTTTCTTTGTGCTTGCAGAAAAAAGTGATCATAAAAGAAACTAACAAATTTTGAAAATTTAAAATGGTTTTAACACATCGACTAAAATGGTTCAGTTTGATTCGGTTCATTTTCAAGGTATTTTAATCGAAAGAATTGACGTCATTTTAGGGGTAATATTTTCAGTACAAAGGAAAACTGCAGTAACTAACCATAAAGACGGAGATTTCCGTATTCCATTCAATGGGTTTTTCTTCTCCATTGGATGCTTCATGTGTGATATTCTCTGTCAATCTGTACTACTGTTCCATTTATCTATCTCTGTGATGTTATCAGCTTTTGCTATCCACTGTGAAATTTAGAACCGTTAGATCTTGTCAAAATGCGATCCGGACCATTGATAGGAACTTGCCTCTCCATTTCTTTTTAGATAATGGAGAGAATCCGGACCGGAAATCTTTAGGCATTAGAAAATGTTTCATACCACTTGTTTGAATTGTTTCATACCAATTATTCTTTGAAGAGTAAGAGACCCTTTATTCAAGGCTCCACCCATATGATTTAGGCACTAGAAAGTGTTATCACTGTATGACATTCCACCCTTCCTTGTCTATTATGATTGCGCAAGACAACTAGACATATACTGGTGCTGGTGCTGGTGTCGTTTCAAGTTGTCGTCAGCTTTAAATCATGGAACACCATAGACTGTCCTTACGATTTTACCCCGCTGCCTCATTATCAGTTTTCTGTTATCCTGCGGCTTACTAAAACTGTTAATTCACTATGTGGGATCCAATTTTCCCCGCATACTTGCTATTCAAAAGTCTGAAGTTGAGACGTCTGAAAATGTTGTATACATTATTGACCTATGAGCAAAGTCTCAAGCTTAAACTCTAGATTCGGACAGGTGATAGAATCCGCCTCACATTGATGGCGAAAGCTGCTATGTTTTCAGTTTATTTTACCCTCTTTTTTTTCTCTTTTCCTTTTTCATTTCTCTATACTTTGATTTTTGCTTTTATCTTGCATGCTTACTGTTACTTGGTATTTTCATTTTCCTCGCATTAAGTGTTCCATACGATGATTCATGTCCGCCAACCTGTGTTATTTCGAGAATAATGCTTTGTTTTTTTGCCTGTTACTGTGAATCAGTTGGTCTTCCTTACTACCGTCTTAACTTAAACTTCTCAGTTCCTTTTATTTCCACCTCTAATTATTTGGGTGTGAACGCCGTCTTAAGTTAACGGTCTTAAACAAGAATTGGGGAATGTGAATAGATGCTGACTTAAAAACTTGTACGGATAACAAGATCTATGTACAAATTCCAACTCTTTTCTAAATTCTAAAAGGAACAGTTTTGCATGAGCATCATGTTACTGTCATGTGAAATTGCAGAAGTTTGTTATATGTAGCAGTGACTTCAGCAGAGTACTGGCAACTGTACGAGTATTTATTGCAGAATTGTTCTATTCTTGATTATTCTGATGAGCTTGCATCAGCAACACGTTATCGCAGATTTTTGTTTAACACCGACATATCAGCCTTGAAATTAAAACAGGTCAAACAGGATAGATGACTAGCAAAAGGCGTGTCTCATCTATTCGAAGTGAGTGCTATTTGTCCCGTTTTAATCTTAAGAGAGACCAATCAACATCATAGTTACATCTGACAAGCAATTAAGATACAGTAGAACATGGAAAACCTGAAAACTGTAATTCTGCAGTTGATTGGAAATAGATTTTTCTGACAGAAATGCTACTCTGGTAGTCTGGTACTGTAAACCAATAGCAGCCATCTTCGGAAGATTTGAGGAACTGCGGTGTAGTATTAAATCTCGGTTTGGTTATCTTATGATCGAGATATTGGTTTGGTTACCAAGGCCTAATCTCGCAAAATGCAGTCAATCTTAGCTTACCTCTGAATGCAGTTGCGGAAAAAACAAAACCTTGGTAACTCAGTCGCAAATTAGTGTCGCTGCTGGTGTTTAAATCCTTAATCTGCTTGATATTGTCTTCTGAATATGCTGTTAACTTGTATTTTACCACAGTAACTGTATACTGTATTACTGTGTGTTGAGTATCTGCTGTCTTTTTTTTTTTTTTGAGATTTTGACACATTTGTTGTTGAGAAGTACCCATTTGTTAGAATAATCGAAATTAGGTTGCTGAAACAAACCTAAAAGAGCATCTTATTGAAAGTTTTCTACTTCTCTTGAAGTCTTGCCTCCGACAGTACGAAAAATGTTACAGCAACATTCTCCCTTGCTACAGCGAATGGGGGGTTAGATGTATCCAACCTTAGACTCGATAATTGCATTTAGTACGCTACTTTGCTTCATTATACATTCAAAGCCGAAGAATAGAGAATCGTTGGTTTAACTGTAAAATAATTTTTTTGCTGACAATGAAAGAACACCAAAACTTGCTGACAGCTGAATTACCTCTACATCATGGATGACCTGTTTCAGTGTCATTCCTAACCTCATTTTCCTTCTTCCTTTCGCCCTTCTCTTCTCCTCCATCGAAATTAACACCCTTTTCCGCCTCCTCCTCCTTCCCCTCCTCCTCATCACCATAATCTTCATCATCCTCATCTTGATCAGACGGCTGAACAAAGCAAAGACGAAGACGTCCATCTTCCCTACAAGCATGAAGACTCTCATGTCTTGGTATCTTCATCTCCTTCAACACAAATCGTCCATCCTCTCTATACGACTGAAAGCATACCTGCGGCTTTCCCGTCCTCCCTATACATGAAATAGGCGGAGGGAATGTTTTTCCATTAGTCTTCCCTTTTCTGTACTCATACCCTGAATACCCTCTTACAGGCATTTTCTCCTCCATCTTATAACTACTGTTATTATTATTCTTATACTGATAATTCTCGTTGTTGTTGTCGTCGTTTTTATTATGATTATGATGCCAGGGAGATGAGGAATCAAACTTCAAATCCTCGGTATCATCAAGACTCTCAGAACCAAGCCCTTCAGTACAAATTTGCAGGCTTTCAAAATTCAGAGATGAAAAACTATCATTTCTCTTATGCTCTATTACCCATTTATTATTATCTTCTGAATTATTCGACAAAGGCGAAGAACAAGAAGATGAAGACGATATGGGGTTGCGCTTTTCGTCGAAATGTTGTTCACCAAATATATCACCAAAAGAATGATCAATAGGTGGATTTAGAGCAGTAATTTGTTTCCAAGGAGATTCAAAAATGTGCCTTAAACTGCTTTCACAGGCTGACATTCCTAATTTTTATATTATTTTTATTTTGTGATTTTTTTATTTATTTATGTTTGCTTAATTTGGAGGGAATTAGTTGTTAAAAGTGCAAAAAAATTGAAGGATAGATAGAAAGTAATTCACGGGATATATGTGAATATATAGGAAGGTTGATCAGTTCTTATATATGGGAGACTTTTATAGATTTTTTTTGGTTAGGGTATGGCTATTCTCATGCCCCAAAAGACTAGTACTTCAGAAATGTCAGAAGTTCTGAGCCGAAATATTCATGATCTTGATTCAAAACCTGTCAACTTTAAAATTGGTTTTCATAAAAATAAATAAATTGACGAATAAAATAGAATATTAATAAAGGGGTGGTGATGTGGTTTTTCTTAAACAATTATTGAAACACCGTTTTTATTTTATATAATTATCTCGGTAATGAGTTTTTCAATTTCTGCCTGTGGTTATCTAGGTAAGTGAAAGATGGGCTTTTGTATAGCTAGCAAACATGAGGATGAGGAAACCTTAATTTAGGAAGAGAAACACAAATTTTTGTTTAAGACGGAATAACCATCTTAAACTTAAAACGGATCAAATATGTTAAATAAGATCAAAATAAATTGCGTAGGACCTAATAAAACCCTTGCCTCATCTATACAAATTGTCGAAATTGGACATTATTTGATCCGTTTTAATTTTTAAAACGGATACGTTTATTTCAAGATAGATGAATTTGAAGAGAAGAGGTGGGAAATGGCCTTTTTGTGGTGGAAATTTATGTGAAGATATCTTCTTTGGTAGTTGCACCATTTGCATGGGCTCACAATTTTACAGGTAAAAGGACAATGCACACTTAATAATTACGAGTAAATTAAAGAAAAAAAAGAAAAAGGAAGTTTCTGATGTAATATCTCATGTCAATTATTTCCTCAATAATATGTTGACATGTGTCGCAACTAGGTTACTTCCACCTTCCTCTTCTTTATTTGACAATTAAATATTCAAATAAAGTGTTCTTCTAGTTATTGTGTAATACTGTTGTATAATATTAATAACTGTGTTTAAAAAATAACTATTTTATATTGAAAAATGACTGTTTATAGAAATTGGTCACTTTATAATGATAATAAGTGAGTGCCGAGTACACTTGTCTAAACC
>JAOWBH010000049.1:795003-809464 GCA_028566215.1 Silene coronaria
ATTAGTCAATATGAATTTCATTTCATCTTTTCAATCTTCTTCCCATTCAACCCAATTTCTTAGCCGCCATTGCTTCCCTTTCCCGACTCCGACAGACTAGCGACTTGTCCACGAGGCATCCACCCAATTCAACTTACTCCGACGATAACGACAACATCGCTTGCAACCTCAAAGTTTGTCGGCGACACCATTAACTAACTGGATCTGCCGCCGTCATCATTACCTGACCGGAGCCACGGTGCGACACCTCCTTTTCTCGACAACCACTCGCTCCATCGCCTCTACGCCAGCGACTACTCACCTTCCCCGTCCCATCACTCGTCGACTACTCCCTTCCTTTCAGTTCAGGTTAGAAATTTGTGGGTGGTTTCAAAGGGACTTCGTTGGTGGCGAAGGTCATGGGTGAGAATTTCAGCGGTTGATGAGGTCGTCGGTGGCCAGATTGAAAGCAGCGCGAATGATAGAGAAGGTCAAGGAAGGTCCAATCATGCGATGTGATGGAAAGGAAGATCGAAGAAGAACAACGATGAGGGAATGGAGAGCTCCGGCGTGATAATGTGGTGGTGGTGGTCTGGTGGACAAAAGGATGAAGGAGGAAGGAGGAAACCAGGAAAAAGAAAAGAAAAAAGGTGGACCCCATCATCACTTGTTGGAAAACCGGTTATAGCAGGTCAATTATGGGATGAGTTCATTGAAAGTTAAATGATGTAATTGTTCGGATTATTCCCAGTTAAACATTAGTTAAGATTAATATGAGAAGATAGGCCTTAGTTTAGATTATTGCTATGAAATAACCCTAAATTACATTGGAAAAGTCAAGCTCTTATTTGCTATGGGCGGCCCAAGATATGATTGTGATCTGGTAAAATAGGAGTGTTTTCCCTAATTACATTGAACCTGTCATAAGAAGAAGTCGATATAAAAGCGGGTACATTAGTGACAAAACCGATACCATCCGTCACGAATACTCGACCCATGAACTTTGAATGTAGTCCTTCTAATTAGTCACACATTATTCTTGAGGTCCCGACAGTATATCGGTATTTGGAGATGATAATGCTTGATCGAGTTTTGCAAGCGGGATAAAGCCATGAGATATTCTCTCTATAGACTGATATTATGTCGTCTATACACCACCTCGAAAGATGAAGGTGTTATGTTGGCGTTGTATGGATTAAGTCAATTTGTCACACTCGACGTATTTTTTTACTGGTTTTGTCTCGTGAAATAAGCATTATGGTATGTGGAGTTTTAGGATTTCTGGTGCCGATGAGTAGTGATCATATGTCATAGAGTTGACAAGTCTGATCGGCCCAATACTTCCCGAGATTGTTGCGGCCCAATCCGACTCGATATTGACTTGAGACCTTCCACCACCCAATCAAGGTAGACCGATCCTACCCTAAATGACATGTGACCTCTCGCGTCCTCCTCTCCATTTCCACCGTATTTCCCCCTCACATGAGGACCTTCTCCTTTTGTTTCCGAACAAAAGGAAAATATCATTTTGAATAACCTACAAGTGCTAAAGGCATACTACGAATTTCACATTCATGTGTATGTAGAGAATGCAATTGGTCGTGTTGTGCATGCCCGTCGTGCCTAACCGTAGTTTTGGCCTGCCCTAGGCATAATCAATCATGCTTTCGGGCGGTGCCTTGCCGGTCCGCTTTTCCCATACCCCTATCGTGGCCTGCCCTTGGCCAGGTCAAAGTTGAGTCGTGTCGTGTCGGCTCGTCGTGCTTTGAGTATTTTTAATTGTTTTAAAATTATTATCCCTAAAACCGTCATGCTCGTCGTGCCTGAGCCATCGTGTCTAACTCATCGTGACTCGTGCCGCACTATTCCAGGCACGAGAATTATCCCATCTCATGCGTTGTGGCCCGCCCCCTAATCCATTGTGCCATGCTCGGGCCAGTCCGCACTGTTCCTCGGGCTCGTGTCGTGCCGGACTGGACTTGTGTTGTGTCTGGGCCTCCCGCCATGCCTTAGCCCGAAATGTCAACTCTATATGTATGTCTCTAACTTGGGTTATTCTATGATGGGCCCAACGAATGTTATAAGAAAGCCAAAAAAAAAAAAAAACATAGTCATGTTTTTTTAAAACAATTATTCATAAGTTTTAAGATGAAATAATCTACTAAATAGCAATAGCACATTCAGGTATTGTTCTTTTTAATTGAAAAGAGCTTAATTAAATAGAATTGAATTTATTGAAGGTGAATTGAACTGAACCTAATAGTGTTGAACTGAAGTGAATTAAGAGTTAATTTTGCGAAAAGATGAACTGAACCAAACTGAATGAAGTTGAATAGATATGCACTGAATTGAAATGAGCTGAAATATGTTCAAAAGAAGAGTGACATAATATACTTAACATGATTTGTAGTTGTATAGGTAATTTTATGTCTTGAGTTGAGACGGTTCCTCATTAAGTGATACTTTAATGTAAGACAAGAAAGAGTTAGCTCAAGTGCGGGGAGTTGTCTTACCCTAACTATGAAGTCAAATGTTTGATTTTTACCCGCAACTTTAATGTACTCAAACTTGGGTAGAACTCCGTGTTTTGGCGGAATGTCGGCAAACACGATTTGATTCTATGTTTGGGAATTAAGAATTGAAATTGAAATCCGTAATTTAGACATTTTATGAGATTGAAAAACCTTAATATTTTAAAAGTAAAATTAAACGGAAATCCTTTTGAATTTCAATATAATTCAAATATAAAACTTTCAAACGAGAATTTGGGTTAACACATAGGCTAAGCCCGGGTTAAATTGGTTTTAGTAAACTTGCAAATTGCAATATATAGTACTACTACTAGTTTAGTAGTCATTCATATACATATACTACATGGTGGCTCAATTTGGTCATAAAAAAGAGTCCGTACTCCGTAGGTGGTTGGTTATAAAGGAAGGAAATTGGAACGGTTTGTTAGCTACTCTTTAATTTGCATGCAGTCCCGCAGAGCACAGTTTTATGTTTCTTGACTGATTTGGTATGCAGCAAGTTTAGGTTGTAGGATTGATGAATAGGCGGCGCTGTTGGATATCAATGGCATGCAAATAATAATAATAATAATAATAATAATAATAATAATAATAATAATCCTATATATCATCCTAGTCTTACTTTCCAGAAATTCAATTAAATTGAATTGAATTGAATTGAATTGAATTAGTTGTTGATGATGGAGTCCAGAATTTGCATGAACACCTGTTGCGGTGCAAAGTCGTCGTCTTGTGTCCAATGGAAGAAAGGCTGGGAATTAAAATCCGGACAAGTTGCGGATCTGTGTTTCAACTGCGGGTCAGTACTTGCTTTCTTTTGCTGCACTTCCCTTATCATTTATCTATTCGATTCCACCATTTTGACTTTTTGTTTTTGGCAGATCTGCATACGAAAATTTGGTCTACTGTGATACATTTCATGTTGAAGAAAGTGGGTGGAGAGAGTGTAGTTTGTGCAACAAGGTATGGCACTACACGCACCATTTCATGTTATTTGCAGCAGCAGCAGCCAGCATATTTGTTTTGTTGATTCTGACTTGGTAAATGTTAATGCAGAAACTGCACTGTGGTTGCAGTGCTTCAGCTTCATTCCTTGAGATCCAGGATTTTGGCGGAGTCTGGTGTACTACCTGTGCTCGCTCTGCTGCCTCTCACTCAGTAACATTCCTATTCTATGCTTCTTATAACTTATTACTCAAACCCCAGCAGACTGAAAGACCAAAATAGTTCACTACTACGCTTTCGAGGGAATATATGAAGAATATCCCGTTAATGCTGTGATGCAGGTCATGAGAGACGCTGTCTCTTGCAAACCTCAAACTTTGACCAAGAATGGCAATACTAGTGGACACAACTCTCAGATTAGCAATCAACCAGACTCTGTTAACTTGGGTGCTTTGGCCAACATTGTCCAAAACAACGGACTTAGTTATTTGCCTCATCCTCGCACACTTCTCATGGATGGAATTTGTGGGCAACCAAAGCTGGAGCCTAGTTGTTCACAAGAGGCTGTTGCCTTGGGTTTTCCAGATGAGTCTTATGGACTGAATGGACCTGCTGTTTCTGCTCCAGCTAGTGAAGATAAAAACAATGCAGGGGTCAAGGATATACGAGGACCTCAAATTCCATCACTCAATATAAGCCTTCAATCACCTTCAAAGACTTCAAATTTCGCAATCACTTTTCTCAGCGCTGTTGAAGACGGAGACAAGAGCAGACCAGCACTCTCTCAGTCAGGACAAAAGCCTCGCCACATTTTGCCCAAGCCTCCAAAAAGCAATCCCTCCAAAGGTGTTGATTCTAGTAAAGGTCCATATACACCAATGCGGGTGGCACGACCTCCTGCTGAAGGACGGCTGAAAAATCAGTTGCTTCCACGCTACTGGCCTAGGATCACAGATCAAGAATTGCAAAAGCTATCTGGGGAGTATCCTTCAAATAGCTGTTCTTCTTTGAGTTTGTCTATACTATTCATGTTGTGCATGTGTTTATAGCATACATCTACAGGCGGCCAAATGCGCCCGCACACTTACATATTCATACACAAAAACACACATTATGTTCTTTTTTTTTGGTTTTACTTGTGCTGCATTTTTCTATACAATGGCTGTGTATGTTACCTACCTTAATTGCACTATCTTCTAGGTTGAATTCTACAATTGTGCCGCTATTTGAGAAGATTCTTAGTGCTAGTGATGCAAGTCGAATCGGCCGCCTGGTTCTTCCCAAAGCATGTGCAGAAGTAAGTTGTAATCCTATGATGCATTTCCTGGGATCATACCAGTTGGCTATGTAAAACTATCTCAGCTCCATATCATATTTATTATTGTCGTTTGAATTTGGTAGTCAACCGAATGTCAACTTTAATCTCTAATTTCTTCAAGTATATGTGGTTAATCTAGCTATACAACATAGAATTGGTCGTTTTGATATTACAAAACAACTGTTTTTATATTACCATGCATCATTTATAAAAAAGTTGCTAGTATATCATATTGTGAGAATATATGGTCAAAATTGATAATGTTTGACAACCAAATAAAAACGGAGGCAATATAAATGGGGTGGAGGGAGTATTGTTCATGAAGGATCTGGTAGCTCACTTTCTTCGTTGTTCATGCAGACATATTTTCCTTCTATTAATCATTCAGAAGGTCTTCCATTGAAAGTTCAGGATGTCAAAGGGAATGAGTGGACATTTCAGTTTAGATTTTGGCCAAACAACAATAGTAGAATGTATGTTTTGGAAGGTGTGACTCCCTGCATACAGGCCATGGAGTTACAAGCTGGCGATACAGGTACCCTCTCTCTTTCTTATTATCTTGTCAAAGAACATAGTATTAGTTATTATGATACATGTCTAATTTACTATTGTTGAATATAACCTTTTAGGTACTTCTTTCTTTAATCTTCAATAGTTGAATGTAACATGAGTCATGTGATACCAAGACACTCCCTTTTTAAGCAAAAATCTTGTTGAAATTTTCACTATTTAGCCAACCCCAGGCATGCAACTGAGCCTTGTAACATAGACAAAAACTATGGAGGAGCAAGGCTTCCATATTTACTTCATTGAATTAAAGTTGTCGTAACTCAAGTGTATGCTTAGTTAGTCAGTTGTGGTGCTGAATCCTCTAGTTATTTTTAAAAAACACTTGACTTCTTAAATAACTATGACATAATATCTTTGACTTCTTTGATGGGATTTGATGGGATGAGTCTGAGATATAGGTTATAATGGTATTATATTGCCTACTCAAAATACGCTGAAGGTTTGATTCAGTGATAGCACAAGCATGTAGCTGTGGCCGTTTGGTAGCTAATATGAACTTTTAAGATAAATATTGCGAGTAGTAGGCCATATATTATAATGTCTTCGATCAATTACATTGTTCAACTGAGATATTATCGTTGAAGTCAGTGGTAAGCACGAGGCACAGATTCATATGAAGCATTGGACTGAGTGCAATGGAAAAAGAGATCAGCATACTCTTTGTGGTGTCATGGGTACAAGTGAGTTGTCATTGAAAGAAAGGGGAGAAGAAAAAAGAATAAAGAATAAAGAGTTTGCTGATCTTTTATATCGAATCACTGTACAATTATTCTCCACTTATGCTTATATTGAATAGACCACTGTTACATTTGAGACTGCTATCGTTTAGCACCCGTGTCTCACTTTCACTCTCCTATGTTATGAATTTCCTGGTTTGGTGGTATTCTGACCCTTTTTTTCCACTTCAGATACCCTATTAATGTCCTGAAGCATTGTGTTTCCACTCTCCAGCCTTTGAGGCGGGGTATTATCTTCCTCTAATTGTGGCTGTTTGCTCCTAGTTACATTTAGCAGGATAGATCCTGGAGGCAAACTTGTCATCGGCTATCGGAAGGCATCAAATGCTCTTGAAATCCAGGTTTCATTCATAATCGTGTTACATTTGATCCTGCTTGCTGCAAATACGCTGTTAGCTGATATTGCTTTTTAAAAAAACAGGAGACACAAACATCATTGGTGAACCCTAATGTTGTGCCGTCAGGAGAGAGCTTGTGCCATGATGTGACTGATGGCTTGGCTACTGATACTGGTCCTTCTGGTTCACAATTGACAAGAGGCCTAGAAAATCATCCCACTTTTCTTCCTGAGCAGTTGGAAACTTTGGATGGGGATACTGCTTTAAATAAGTATGAGAAGCTAAGCATGGCGAGTAAGGATGCAGTGCACCAGCATAACTTGGCACCCCTGAAGAAGAGAATGCGAGATATGGGTTCTAAAAGCAAGAGGTCAATCATGCACAATGAAGATGCCGTTGAAATTAGACTTTCATGGGAGGATACTCAAGACCTGCTTCGTCCTCCGCCAAATGCAGAACCAAACATTGTCCTGGTTGAGGATATTGAATTCGAAGAATATAGCGTAAGTCTGATCAAATTTCTTTTTAAAAGAAAAAGGTTTGATTTATATAAAGAGGATGCATCCATGAAGGTTGCTCTATATTGGGTCTTGGAATATGAACCCAGGAACCTTATCTTTTCCTTCGTCACTCTCATATTTGTGAAGATAGATAGTTGTATTATTTTATAAAAACCTTCATCATAATCATCCATTTTATGCCTTTTAGGAACCTCCAGTTTTCGGCAAAAGAACATACTTCACCGCCACTCGACTGTCAGGGTAAGTTAACATTTGACATTTATTTTTCTGTCCATTTCATTGCAGTTAAGAACTGGTTACATTAATTCCTTTTATTTTAAATAATATTTTAGAGTTTTCTTCTTTTTTTTTTTTTGATTTTTTTTTTGATTTTTAATAGTACTTAAGAAATGGAATTTCACCTCGATTTTTATGACCCTTTTGATTTATGAATATTTCCAAATATATGTTAGGAGACAAGGTAAAATCGAGAGTCTAATTTTAAGTAATTTCTATTTCATATCGGGTAAAATTGAGAGTCCGTCACTAATTTTTTTAAATTTTTTCCTTACCTTATCCCTATCCTCAACTAAATTCACCTTTTTTTTTTCTCTCTCTCAAAACTAACCAAACTACTTGTAAAATTTTCAATTATGAATCTTAATTTGCATATTAAATTAGTAATCACTACGTTTTCTTAAATAAATTACAAGAATTTGTGTTTTTGGTTGAAGTAATTAGTTTTCACCCAATTAGTTTTTTTTTATATATTTTTTTCTTCAAAGATCGGTGGTGTGGGGAGGTTGAGGTAGGGGTGGCGGAGATGTGTATGAGGAGGCGACGGCTAGCAGTAGTGGCGGTGGTTGCGTGCCTTGGGGTGGGACCGGAGACATGGGTGGATCTAGGGGTGAGCAAAACCATATATTCGATACGGTTTCGAAAATCGTATCAGTTATACGGTTTTTAAAATCTCATTTTTTAGTATCCTTATTCGATACAGATTTCCTGCATATACGATTTTGGTATATTTGATTTTTCCGTATATCCAAAAACAGTATAGATGATATCCGGTGAATCTTAGGGGGAGAGGGGGGGGGGAGGGGGGGGGGGGTGAGAGTAGGAGTGGTGATGGTGAGGTGAGGAGTGTGTCGCGTAGAGGCGGGGGTGGCAGTTTGTTGTAGGGTGGTGGCAAAAGGGGTGGATCTTGGATTTTTTTTTTCTTTTTTTTTTTCAATAGAGAAATGAGAAGTGGAAATTAAAGGATGAAAAAATAAGAAGAGTAAACTTGGAAATTCGTGTATGATTTAGTAAAGTTTGCGTATGAAATAGCAACACCCTAATTTTATTAGGACAACCATTTTTCACACTATCAGATGTACCCAAAGGAACACCAATTTCACATTATCATTTTGTTGTAGATATACATGGAAAAATAAAAGTGAAATTGACACACGGTGTGACACATTCTAACTCTAAAGTCAAATAATGATAAAAGAAAAATTAGGTGTAAATTCCATCTACTATATACTCCCCAAATCACAAAAGCCAAAAGGTTTGCTACCATTTGACTAAAGGTTTTATTCAAGATGAAGTGATGTCAAAACATCATTACCTTTAGCTAAAAGAAAAAGGGAACAATATATTTGCAATAGAGTATTAGTACTTTACTAGAAGTAATGGGATGTTCATTACTTTGTTGTACAAGTTTTGTGAAGGGATCAATTATTTTGCGACAAGCCTAAAATGAAATGGAGACAACATAACTGGGAGTGTTATTATGTTTTAAAAGATTTAGGAAGGGAGAAGTTATCATTGCCTTCATCCCAAATTTAGTGTGTCCATTTGACTATGACAATCAACCCTAAAATATTTTGATTGCCGTATTAATTTGAGTATAAGTATCTCAACACAATGCAATCTCAATAACATGACTGCTAATCTCCTACGACTCCTAGAGAGATTGCGTACTGTTAAAGGATTTAGTACTCAAGAAAGGATACTCCCTCCAATTCACTTTATTATTCCCTATTTAATTTATTCGGTTATTCAGGTTTCTTCTCTATTTCCTTGTTTGGACATAAATTATCTTTAAATGGATAGATATACCCCCATCTTAATCTCAACCGAGGCTCTCCTACAAAACGTAGCCACCCACTGAACCACATTATCTCGCACGGAGTCGCACCCGTCAACAAGTACATCTCACATCCGCCACCCACAACCACCACTACATCCATCAACTACACCACTCATCCCCCTTCCTCGTTGGTGCCATTGTTACCGCCCCACCACCACCACCATCAGTGATAACGCCTCCCCTTCACCTAACCATGCTCAACCACCATCGAAAATTCCCCCATCCATTACCACCATTGATATCCCTTACCCTTCACTTGACAATACATCTCGAAAAGGCCCACATCCTCAATTTCGTATCCGCCATTGATTTCAGCACCTTCTCCCCCCACCAACACAACCACAACTATCTTTATTCTCCCTCGACACCCTTGAAAGTCACCTTTGGGAAGCAAACATCCAACAAACAGGCGACAAACCTGTTTGCTCTTCATCGTTATAGAAAGTCGATATGTCTCTTTTGTGGTATTCCGAGGCAGTAGGCTGGATTTGTGGTGTATGGAGCTTGATTGGTGGTGTTAGATGTAGTTTTTGGGCTGTTTGAGTGGTGGTTGGGGGCGGGCTGGTGGTGAATTAAGGGTTCATTGGGGACTTGGGGTTGTATTTCAGAGTTTCAGAGGAGACTAAGTGGGGTAATAGGAGGGCAAATGGGTAAATTTGCTATCTTTCTTAATTCATTCCCTCAAAACAAAGGGGAGGAAAATAGGGGATTGAAGGGAGTATATAATAAGGGGACGTTTGGTAAAATTATAGGAAGATCTAGAGAACATTTTTGCTCAAGGTGAGATAACTATAATAATAGTTGTGCCAGTCTCGTGTTTGGGGGAGAGAAATGAAGCAAGAAATGAATTTTTGAATTTTGCTCTAGCATTTGTCTTGAAAATGCACTATGACTATGATAAGGTTTAGGTAATGCATGTCATATTTGTACTTAGGGGAATGACAGTATGACACGCATCAGTAAGGGGCAGCACTGCAGCAGTGGAATAAATTATATTTAGGGATATGTCTGAGCAATGAGAAATAAGAGAACTATTTTGACAACACTCAGAATGAGAGGAGTCTCCAGGAGAAGGAAAGGCACTAGAAAACGTAACAGCAAAGGAAGATGTAATTCTGGATACGAAAGGAAAAAAATACAGTTCTAACTTGTTCACGTGGAGGATAATAACATTTATAAACCTGTTCATATGGAGGTTGTACATTACTCGTTCAATGGTGATCAATTGGAGATTTAACATTCCCGAATGTTGTTAGTTAGAGAGTTTAAATGTATACTTTGAAAGAATGAAGCCATAATGACATTGAAAAGGAAAAAAAAAAACGGTTAAAAGGAACTTTCAACAAGATTCCATGAGGAAGTACCCTTTGTCTATAAAAAAATTGATATCCGGGAAATCAAACTATTAAGGGGCTGTTTGGTTTGGGGTTTAAAAGAAAGGGAATCAAAGTTAATGATTCGCTTTGTTTGTGTTGACACAAAGGGAATGGGATTCCCCCTCACCCCCTAGGTCAAACAAAGGGAATGGGATTCCCCCTCACCCCCTAGGGTAACCCATTCCCTTTCCCTCACTCACCCGAACCACTCATTATCAACACCTACCACCCCGACACCAACTATCACCAAGCTGCCCCCTCTCGACTGCTGCTACGCCGGCGACACTCCCGACATGCCGTCATCGAAGCTGCCACCGCCCTCCAGATGTACAAACCGCAGCCCTTCACCTATTTGAAATCTCACACCACCCACTCAACCACCACTAAAAAACATAATAGAACCCCTCACCCCCGAAATCACCTCCTTGGTCATGGGAACACCATATTTCTAGTGGCCTATCAGGTTGTCAGCCAACCAAACGCATCAATCAACATTTTAGCGTAAATGACGAACATATAGGATGATAACGGAAAACTGGTGGTGAGTGAGGAGGTTGGGAGGAAAAAAAGATAGTTTGTGGGGGTTGTCTTATGAAATGAGGCGATTAGGGAAAATGTGAAAGTGGCGCCAATAGAGAATGGTGGAAAACTGACTAAGATGGTTTGGGCATGTGACAAGGAGACCAATGGACGCACCAGCAGAAAAGGTTGCTAGGGGTAGAGGGAGGCCAAAACAAAGATGGCTGAGAGTTAGGTTGCATGGACACTCCTTCTAACTAGCCGTCCCGCGTTGGACACCCGGACACTCGCCTAAACATGTTATAAATTAGACGAGGAATAAAATGTCAACTGAGATTGATTAGAAGATGTATTTGAGCCGGAAATGAAAATTAGTTACGGTTAAGGTCAAATTTTACCTTCACTTATTTAAATTTGATATCAAATACATTACAAGAATAAAATCATACGTTATTTATAACTATAAATATATATATTTTATTAAATTTAATTAACGTGTTCCGTGTCCTAAATTTCATGGGATGTCGTCCGTGTCCGTTTTGGTGCTACCTAGGTTGAGAGTGATAGAGCACGATATGAGATTTGTCTGGCTTGAAGAGGGAAGGGTGACGGAGAGGGCACAATGGAGGAAAATGATACAATGTTAGTATCTGTTTTTATTTGAAATATTTAGTGTTTTTATTTATTTTTTCAAAATTCATTTGTTCGTTTCGAATTTATTACATGTTTTTACCAAAAACTTTTTCTATAATAATACTTGGTTTACTTTTAATGTATTATGGACCATTAAGTTTCACTTTGATTTTCAAAATCGTTTTAATCTATTCTTGATTTAAATTCTAAGTTTTTATGAAAGAAAACTGGACTTTGATTTTAAAACCTATAAGTTTACCTTGTCTTTTGTATTATGTTTCACTTCCCTTTTGTTTTATTATTTTTTTCGCATTTTGAGGTGTGCTAGTACTCATGGACGGTTCTAAAGGATGATTCATGTCCGCCAACCCCAAATCATTTTGGGATTAAGGCTCTAAAGTTGTTGTGTTGTGGGGGTTGTCTTATGGAGGAGATGGCGTTAAAGTTGCTGGCGGGGGGTCGCCGAGCAATGCCGGTAGTGGGGCTGCCGGCGACGACGGTAGCTGTGGGATGTTAGTGAGGCCATCATCCTTGATTGAGGTAGTGGTGAAGGGTTGTGATTTGGGGATGGGGTTGCATATAGGGTGACTTTTTCATTCCCTTTCATCTCATACCAAACAAGTGATGTAATCTAAGGGTATCCATTCAATTCCCTTTACTATAAAACTTGGAAATAGAAATTGAACAAAGCCTAAGAGTTGTTGTGAAGATCCTTTGGGAATGTTAAAACAATGAAATCACACGTAGGTTGACCACATAATGGAGCTCTTATCACGTGGGAGCACATTGGAGTCGCATTTATCAAATCCTGAACAAGGCCCTCCTCCAATGGCATAATTTGAGCCAATACCATGCTAGAATTCAAAAAGGGGTTTGGACCATACCCACAAAAAGAGGAGAGAGAGCCCACATTACAAGCCCAAGGGCCTAAGGAGGTTTCAAACCAATTGGTGATAGGAGAGTAGCCCCTTGGTTTATGAAATAGTGAATCCTCTTCTCATTGCCAATGTAGGACACTCACGTGTGGGTTGACCCCATGGGCGGTTCTAAGGGGGGTGCATGGGGTGCACCTGTACCCCCAAAACCCACAAATAAAGTCATTTTCGTTTGATAGAGAATCATTATAAGTTGGTTGGTCTAGTGGTTAGAAGCATATTTAGTGTGCAAGAGGTCTTGGGTTCGACTACTATTACAAGCATTTACTTTTTTTTTTGTTATTCATACAAAAGTTAATACAAAATGGGACAATGAAATGAATGAATACTCCGTATTAGTAAGGCTAGATTTTTTTTTTTTTTTGTGTTTGAACTCGAATCCAGTTGGCGGAGTTCTAAATCCCTCGCTAACCTAATCTTATGTGTATAATTGTCCAATTTCCGCACCCCCTATAACGGGTTCCTAGAATTGCCACTGGTTGACCCCATAATGGAGCTCTTGACAGGAAACAATTTGATTTCATGTCAAAACATAAATTCGAATTGGTTAGAAGTCAGCGAGAGCACCAGTTGTTACGGAAACGAGACTTCGAGTGCTCGCAAACTCCAATTGGTAAATAAGCTAAAGGGAAATAAAATAGAAGAGGAGTACAATGTTTTTCTGATGCCTTTGACGTTGCAGCTGGGTTTGCTTAAATAGGAAAAGGCTAACCATAAATAAATTATTCTATCCTAATTTTCCCGGCTAAGACTTGGGAATTCTTAACCTTGATTTATTCTTAATAGCTTGATCTCCTCCCTATCATTATGCTAATTCTCTCCTTAATTCATGCTGGCCATAAACAAGGGTTTATCTTTGTATCAAACAATTTATCTTACGACCTTTCGTCGGACTACTATTGGATGACTAAAGGTTGTTTTCAAATTGATGACCTTCTGCTATGCCATATTTCTTGTATCTCCTATCCTAATTTAATGTGTTGGAAGGTGAAGAAATCTATTTGTCTTGTCCAAGTCGTGATCGTATTAACAATTTCATGATTGAGTTTCTATTGAAGTTCAGGGTGCAAGAGCAATGGGCCCAGTGTGATAATTGTTCCAAGTGGAGGAAGTTACCAGCAGATGTTCGCCTTCCGCCAAAGTGGACATGTTCAACAAATATCTGGGATCTAAGCAGGTTTCTGAAATTGTTGTTTGTCTTGTGGTTAAATTAATGGATATTCTTATTGATCCTTGAATGCCATGCTGGTTTCCTGTAGGTCTTCCTGTGCTACATTAGAGGAGATGAGTTCGAAGGAACTTGAAAGTGTTTTCAGATTTAAAAAAGGTTTGTCAGAATATGCAGTTTATCTTGCAGAGTAGCAAAAAATTCCATTGTTGTCTTTAATTCGCTTAGCAGACTGCAGAAAGTTAACTAATAAAAGAATGTGGATTACTGAGACCGAAAGATATTAAAACATACTGGAAGTCTCAGGGATATCACTAAAATCAACTTTGCGTGTGTCTGCAGACTCTGCAAAGTCCATTTTTTTGGAAGGAAGGAGCGCCACCACATCACAGTTATCTCCATCATGTGTGAGCCCGCTAAACTCCCCCCGTCAACTACATTGCACAACCCAAAGCATCAATCCAACAACAATCTCCATATAAATTAAGCAATTATACCAGTAGGCAAACCCAGTTAAAAGCCCCTTTTGTGGTCCCCAGATGGTGGACAAAAGAAAACTCACATTTTCAAGCCTGGCGATGGGCACTAATACAGTGACACTACTTACCAAAATAAGCCAAGAAGAAAACCAGATTGTTGCATAAGCCTAATTAGGATTTTATCCCCAAGCCATTTTCAATGAGAGTTGACTCGCATTCTAAGTTACTAACTCGCCCAATTTTATCTTTTGATTTGAGACAAGCAACCAACACCTGAACCCACGATGGTATAATAG
>JAOWBH010000049.1:832428-846472 GCA_028566215.1 Silene coronaria
GTCAACCCCTTCTCGAACCGAAGGGCCAACATCTTCTGACTTATATGCAACTCATCCTCCACATAGGATGATAGCTCGTTAAACTTCACATAGTATTCGGCCACAGTTATCTCGCCAGTCATGACGAAAGAATCAAACTCGGCTCACAGCTGAGCCTGGACGTGCTCGGAAACAAACTTATTCCGAAGTTCCCTTCGGAATTCAACCTATGGAATATCGTCATACCTCTCTTCTAAGTAGAAGTTCCTCACAGAGGCCCATTCATGGTGCCACCACAATACGGCTTGACCGGTAAGATAAAATGCCGCTATTGAGAACGTTTATAAAGTTCTCCATTTCCCGGATTCAATTCCCCCATTGATGGGGTGGTTCCGTGTCAGCAAACTTGGTGGGGCGATGTCGAGCGAAGGCATTGCTCAACGTGCCTGAAAGGTCGGGTTTTGGCGATGGTGGCGGTGGTTGTGGTGTCATCTCCTTAGCCTTGGCTAAATTCTTAAGAGCCTCATTAAGCGTGTCATTTTATTCTATCAGTCGTGCTACTTCTTCAAGGGTCAATTCCGCAGTTTTGTCCATATATGTAGCCATCTCCAGGTTTCTATAGTAAAACGAACGTAAGCACATAGCCTACGACCAACAAATAACACGAATGACTTGTCATACAAACACTCGGTCGAGTGTAGGGATACACTCGGCCGAGTAGGTGTCACTTGATCGAGTACTTCATCGTACTCGGTTCGAGCAAGCAATTCCAGAATACACAAAATCCTCCCAAGCTCACTATTCGGTCGAGCCAAAATATGCTCGGGCGATCCTTACTCGGTTGAGTATAAACTATACTCGGCGGAGTACTCCAATGTCAGAATACTCCAAAAATTCACAACCATGGTCACTCGGTCAACTCATAAACCACTTGGTCGAGTTCACTCTACTCGATCGAGTATCTCTTCTACTCGGCCGACTAGGGTGAATCCAGAATGTCATTGAAACAAGATCAGACACACACTCGGTCGAGTACCAAGGGCACTCGGTCGAGTGAGCATCACTCGGCCGAGTCACATGCGCCACTCGGTAGAGTCAGGCTACATATACTCCGAAATCTCTATATCACATGACCAAATACATACTCAGTTAAGCATCAACGCAACATCTCATACAAACATCTCCATCACTTTTCATATTCCACAATCATACCAAATCAAGCCATTAGGTGATTCATAAAATGCACAACATATAACATATGCACTACATCGCACCCTTCTATCCTACCAAGTGACTAGTTAGAAATTGGAAGGGAAATAATGAGATCTTGGGACATCTCCCAGATCTTTGCGGTAGCTCCTAACAATTCCTACTCGAGTTCATTTTATTTGGCACTTCTACGTTCAATGGGTTCATTGGTTTTAGGTACCAAAATTGTCGCTCAGATACCACTTTGTAACACCCCCAGCTACCAAGGAGCCTAGCCAAGGCCTTCCATGGCGACTTGAGGCGCTACAGACTCGGTTACCCGGAGTAGCATATATCAAAGAAGCAATAGAGGAATCAATTTAAATAGATAGTTTAACAATATCGGATTACAATGTCAAAGCCAACCAAAAATGTATTACAACGTTCACCAAACCAACACACCATAAGTCTAATAAAATGTAAATCATTGAAATGCAATGACATCGTTAACTAGACTTCAACAGCTAGTGATCATATCCATGTCCCGTCGCATACATACCTGCTAAGAGCCTATTCACCATAAGCCAACATCGATGGATCACAACAGATCAAAAACAACCGGACAAGTGTCAGTATGCAACAACCACAATAGTACCAAAGTTATCAACACACCACTCTAATTAGACTACCCATCGCAAAAGGTAGCCCCGCCGCCAGTGGGGGACCTCAGCCGTACCCACCAAATACCCTCAAGACGCGCGAGCGAACCCACTCCATTAATGTGTGCATCCCCCTCCGTGATGGGAGTCACAAGGGGCGGAAGATGGGGGTGAGACCGTCTCCCAAGGGCCCCACAAACAAACACAACAATCATCACCAACATCAACACTCCCATCGCCATATCAATCCACCATCACATTATCATATCACAAATACACATCACATAACAATGGTAACGATAGCAAAACTGAGTAGGGAAACCCTACCTCAAAGCAAAAATCCCGAAATGAACAATCACATGCAAGGCTAGAAGCGTTCTTCTACGAAGTCATCACCTAGAACGATCACATAACACCATTACAACCAATATGATACCCAGATATCCCCCAAAGCAAATTAGGGTTTAACAATTAATAAAAATGTAAATTAGGGAGACTTACTACACAAGAGTGTGCGCGAGACGACGAATCCACGAATCGAACGGAGATACTAACTTGCTAAGGATGTTTTAGAGTGATTACGGGAGTAATGAGAGTTAAAATGCGTATTAAGAGTGAAAATGACGGAAAAGTTATATATTTATATCCTCCCCTAATTACCATAATTAAACCGTTCGATTTCCGAATTTAAAGCAGGCATCGGCCGAGTACAGAGGCCACTCGGCCGAGTAAGCCCTACTCGATCGAGTACCAAAGTATTCGTCCGAGTTGCTCACCTCCAGAATGCCCCTTAACTCAACCAAACCAAAAATACTCGGTCGAGTTCGCGAGCGAACACTCTACAACTCGGCTGAGTGAGCCCTACTCGACCGATCTATAAGATACAGAAATACGCAGTATTAATTAATCCAAAAACAAGTCCTTTGGTAGATTTTATTCCCTGGACACAAAATCTGATCGTGGACAGAGTAACATGCGAGTTAGTCTGTTTAACACACAAACAAAAGAAACGACGCAGACAACTTTCATGCAGACCACGACTCCTTTCCTTGTACTCTCGCCTGCATTACACACGTGGCATCCTCTGATTCACCTGTCTCCAAATCCACCTGTCATTTTACCACCCACGTAGTATTTTTCCCCCCTAGTAGTTCGCTCGCCGGCGTTGCCAATTGTATACTCAGACTCCGTCAGTACCAAGTTTTAGATTTCGTCCTGTGCATTTCTGACAACGGTTAGTCTTTTTAATAATAAGTCTCTCTTATAACACCCAAAGACAAAAATCTGTCTGATCTATTCATATGGGTTTACTTGACCCGTCAGAAGATATCAACCGTTACAAATGAAAATTTATGCTTTTTTAAAATAGAGGTATCTGTTTTTTATCTTAAGACGGATAACTCGTCTGAAAAATAAAAAATTGTGTTAGTTGATAATGTTGACGGATTTTTATGTGGTCTGTATTTAATTCTGATTTAACAAAATATTTATAAAGTTCTTCGTAAAAGTTATGGAATAATAAAGTGAAAGAAAAAATCGGCTATGGAATATAAAACAACCATCTAAAAAAATGTATGGAGAAAATGTATGGAGTAACTTTCTGTTTCTCAAGAGAATTCTAATCTCAAGTTTTACCATATTATCTTCACTCCAAAAAAAAAAAAATTGATAAAATTTACTTTTAACAAATGTTTAGTTATAATACGAAAATATGGATTACGGATGAAAACACATAAGTAACGGCCTTCAAATCGAGTTGGTAGTAGATGTCTTTGGGAGCTTTGGACCCGAAACGAATTAGATAGATTATACTCGGTGAGTGATAAGCCGGTTAATAGAAATAAAAATCAAAAGGAATAAATAAAACTAAATTTAGTGTTATCGTGGTCAAATATTAAGCCTAATATTAATCAAGATGAGAATAATTTAGTGTTTAGATTGATACGCTTGACTTAATTGAAATAAGTAAACCAAATAATGGTTAAAAACTAAATTTAACGGTAAAATATTGAGATAATGCGATAACCCATTCGATAACGACCCGACCTGAACTCGACTCGACTTGAAAAGGCAGGCTGACCTATATCTGGCTAACAGTTCAATCGGGTCGGGTCAGTTCAGGTCTATCATATTATCGGGTTAGTTTGGGTTCCGGGTGTTTTTTGGGTATGCTATTCATGTCAAGCGGGTTGGGTTAATTCGGGTTCGGGTCATTTTCGGGCAATAGCTATTTTTACTTTAGTTTTAATAATTTTCTAACGTATAAGTATAATATTAAATATGTTTTCAAATTAGTCATTTCAAGTCATTTTTGTTCAATTAGAGTTATGTTTTGTCGGGTCATTTCGGGTCGGGTCAGTTCCGGGTCAACAAACCTTGAGTCATTTTTGGGCCGGGTCAGTTTAATTCGGGTTTCGGGTCACATTCGGGTATGGTAGTTCGACTCAACTTCGGGTCTCCGGTTAGCCTTTTTGAGTCGAGCCAATCGGGTCGAGTTGGTTTTACCAGGTCTAGACTAACCCGATAATACCTAAATATGATATGATCTGATCGAACCCGACCTGAGTGACCCAATTACCACCTCTAAACATAATTGTTTTAAATTCTCGTTAAATGTAGTTAATTCTGACAATGCATTAAAGTGGCAGTATGAAATATAAACAGGAATTAGACGTAATGGTTGACCACCTGATTAGTCGAGTGATTGTGTACGCTGTTCACAGCTAACAGACTCAAGAGACCTGGCGTGTAAGTGGTATATTTGACATAAACTAAACACTTTATTTGACCAAAATACGTTATATTTGGTATAATTAATGAGTTTATTAATTAACTTAATTAAGGGGTCAGAATGTTTTCTTTTAATTTAATTTAATCAAAATATAAAGCTATAAACAGCAATGATTGCGGAGCGGCTGGATTGATGTGGCGTATATGTTGACAGATATGCCATTGTCCATATTATGATGGGAGTATATTATTTTAAATTAAAATTCAACAATCAGAGTTAATTTGTCAAGAGGAATATTTTATACATGAGATGAGATTACGAGAATATAATCTACAGATTCACGATGAAGAACCAAACTAGTTAACATATTGAGGTTGAGATGAATGCACCAATTCCTCCGTCTTAATTTTATTGTCCAATTCGCCAATTATGAGTTGGGCGCTTTCACCATTCAGCCAAACTGAAATTGACAATACAAGCTACCAAAGAATAAAATGCGATTTACATACATAAATAAACTGTTACTATTTAATAACAATTATTATTTCGTTATCTTAGGACCGGGATTAGAGGATGAGTTATGAAGAACGACAACGAAATTCCCACGAGGATAATGATTTTTGGAAATCAAAGAGATGATGGTAGATCTGTGCCTAGTTTAAGTTTACAAACTAAAGAAAATTGTGAAAGCGGAGAGAATTTTGAAACTTCGTGAAATTACAGTATACTATACTGTAAGCATGTAATTGATCACTAAAAATAAAGTCGTAAATTCACCGTGGTGCACAATATGGAGCCATACACTGCCAAATAGCAGAAGCAATTGATTATGAGTTTCCAGTATATGATAACAAAAAGACTAGCGTAAATCAAGGGAACTAATTGCCGCTATATACAGTGTAGACAAGGGACACATTTACATGATGGCATTGTTCCTTTTATATATGTATGACTTGGCAAAATACACAAAAATAACTATTTCTACAGCACTTAGACCAGCAAGTAACCAATAGAAATAATCGAGATGTGCTCGGTTCAGGTTATTAGCAAACCAGCTATCCTGACCACCATCACTGGTAATTTTATCGATGATGGATACGACTAAGCTGCTCAAAAGGCTTCCCGTCCCAAACACACTCAAATACAGTGATAGGCCAACGCTCCTGAGCTCAGTCGGGACCTGGTCGTAAAAGAACTCTTGTAGGCCAACCATGGTGAACACGTCAGCAATTCCAAACAGCACATACTGAGGAACCAGCCACCAGACACTCATTGGGACCGTCACATTTGGTAGATCTATCAACCCGTGTTCTAGTGCAGTCAAAAGACGTTTCTTTTCAACCATGGCTGCAATCACCATTGACAGGATGGAAGTAAACATTCCTATTCCAATTCTTTGAAGCGTTGTTATTCCTGCAGGTTTGGCGGTGAATGTTCTCACTGTAGGAACAAAGATTCGATCATAGATGGGAATAAAGACGACAATCGTGAGGCTGATAAAGCTTTGTAATGAAGAAGGGGGGACTGAAAATGTGGATCCTATGGATCTCTCCATAGTAAGACCCTGCTTTGTGAAGAAAGTTGATGACTGTGAAAATACAACAGCATACACCAGACAGGTAGCCCATATAGGAAATAGTCTTAGTACCGCCTTTGCCTCCTCGACTTCACTCATGCTACATTCTGTACTCTTGTCATGAGGACCGACAGGAGAAACTAAAGCCTTGTTAAGGAACCTGTAATATAAATTAAGCAGATGCAAACATGTTAAATAGATAGATATGATCCACGAAATTTTCCATTTTAACACCAGTCCAGGAGTTTGAGACTTTGAGTTAATTCCACTCTGTCTCTAGTGCCCTAAGGTTTCACAATTTTCATTTTGGTGACATAAATCGTAATGTAATCAAGATTTTATTCAAATCATCAGTGAATACAAATGAAAGAAATTACACGGTGCATTTTCACATAAATTTGCAAACAATTACTTTCCAATGCTTTAAACAGCAGTGAATCGGCTAAACGGGTGAGATTATGATCATATTACACAATATTTAAATAAAGTCGAAAAATCCCAAAGCTCGGATTATCAAAATATAATTTGTGAAATCGAAAGGAGAAAAGATGGAATTATCTAAACCTCATAAGCATAAAGGTGGGAAGTAATCACCTTAACAACCTCCTCTCCCCTCCAAACAGTGGGCAAACCATGCAATAGCATAAAACTAGTGTTTACCTTAATTGTTGAGAGTTATGAGAAGGATAGAATCCCTGAGCTTCCTCTCTAACGTCAATTGTTGACTGTTTTGTATTCCAATTCCTTAATGTAGCAGCAAACACTCGGCCAATCCTACAAAACGCATTTTGGTCTTCACTTTTCACGGCATACCTATAGGTCAGACTCCCAAGTAGGAATACCGCTAGTGCAATCACCATAATAATGCATGGAATTCCAAATCCAAGGGCCCACCCAAGGTTATCCTGGATGTAGTTTAAAAAAGATACTGAAAGCAAAGGGCCAAGACACATGCCCAAGTACCACCAATTAAAGAATGAACTTTTTGCCTTGCTTTCCTGAGGGTCTTGCCCATCAAACTGGTCAGCTCCAAAAGCTTGTACACAAGGCTTATGCCCAGATTGACCAAAGGCCATTAAATACAGCGAGAAGAAGATTGCAAAGCTTTGAGTCGATGGTGATAAACGTAACAAGTCTTTTGTGATTGTTTTGCCATCTGGGAAAGTGGTGGAAGGCAGCATGGCGAAAAAAGTGAGCAAGCCCAGCGCCTATTATTACAGAAATATTCAACGGATAAGAAGCAGTAACAAACATTGAGTGAGTTTTTTGTCAAAAGCTACCTAATAATTACCTCATTCTCATAAATACTACCTAATGTTATTAATATTGCGAGAAACTACCTAATACTTCGTATTTTTTAACTCTTGTCAAACACTACCAAATTGAAATTTCCGATCAAATTAAACAAAATCATAACTCAAAAACATTATTTTTGGCATTGTACATACACTATTTACTATACTTAACCACCGCCAACTGTTTTGATTAGCTACTAACTCATTTACTTTAACTAATTTTTTTTACTACAATTTCGAGTAGTTTGGCCGAGATTGTGGCTAATTTGGACGAAATTATGACTAATTCGATTGGCGCTTTGACTTATTTGTCGTAATTTTAGTTAATTTGGCAAAGATTTTGTCGAATTTGCTCATTAATTTCAATTTGGCATAGTTCGACAAAAACTAAACAATATTTGGTAGTATTTATGAAATTGAGGTAAACATTAAGTAGTTTTTGACAAAAGAACTCAAAATAAAATAACGCAAATATTTGATAAATAATTGAGAAGTCAGAAAAAAAAGCTCACGGGGATTATGCAATCAGAATCGGGGTAAGCCCATATGACTTATCATGAAATGAATTGAACTGATCACCATTTAACATGCACCTATATGTATCAAGTATCAACAATGCCACTAGCAATAAACTCCTCATGAAAAAAGAATAACAAATGCAACTAAAATAGGAGGCATGTAATTTGCCGACTGCAAACAAATAGGAAGCACAGACTAGTTTAGTGGATTATTTGGCTTATGCCACTAGCATGTAATAATAAGATAGCCCGTACCAATCAGTTGTGATAATCCATCAAATCATCCCACAACATATAGCGGGTGCGAGCATAAGGCCATAGCTAAACTCTTATACAAAGTACCTTTCGGTACTTGCATTCGGTACTTGGCGCTTACATAAATTATACTGCCGGCATCACTCTAACCAAAGCACTATCCTATGCATAACAACGATAAACTTAAAGCACTATCTTATGTAAAACAACAATAAACGTCACACTATCAAGTTATAAAGTTATATGGTAATGTATGACCCTTGGTCAGTAAAATACTCGAATCAATATGAAACGTATTCATGAACTATTTGTCCATAAATTGCTAAAGATTGAAATGACTTATAATAAACCACAAAAACTTGTTAAGATTCTTCTTCAATTCTCACGATTCACAACCGTCAAAGGTAATACGGCCCAGAAAGCTTGTTGTTGTCAATCTGAAAAATGAGTTGCAAAGCTAAGAGTTTACATAGTTTGGCAACAACCGGCTTATTGTTGCACCTTACCAACCTTGGACAATCGTGGAACGACGTTTGCACATAATACACATAGGTTGATTATATCAATTACCAGATATACTGCCCAAATAATCAGCTCAACATATCAACATTCAATCCAAGTTAGAGTATCTTAATTAAAGATTAGCCCAGTACATATGAATTAACAAGCACACTGACGAAAAATCTAGCATATTACAATGCCGCACAAATACCCATCTCAATTACCCTAAAAATTCCGGCTCCTATAAAACTACGTGAGAATCCAGTCATCCACAATGAAGAATAAATTCCAAAAGAAAAACAGAAGAGAGCAAGACTAACCAAAATGTAAATTATGGATGAGATAACAATAGTACGATAACGGCCGAGAAAGGAATCAGCTATGACAGCACCCAAAACAGGCAGCAGGGAAGCAACCCCACTCCAAGCATTAACATTTGCCGCTGCTGCTGCAGTAGACTGGCCCAAAGGTCCAGTCAAATAGCTGATCAAATTTGACGTCACTCCATAATATGCCATCCTCTCCGCCACTTCCACACCTTTAACATAATAACGAATAACGAATAGATAAGCAAATACATTGGTTTATGATAGTACAATTTCTGCAAGTCCTTTTTATTTTTTATCAACGTTTGAAAATGGCATAAACACTTAGGAGAACAATTGGACAAAGAAAGTGAGTAATACTACGGTTGCTACCAACCATTTCTTTCTACTTGTATAGTCGTATTGTATCTTCTCCTCTCACAAATTAAGTCACTCCATAATAGTGCAAAGCGAAGATTGGCAATGTTGACCAAGTAAAGCGGGTGCAAAATTTAAGGTACAATTAGTCACATAACTACTCTAATTTAAGGATAAAGTATAATCATTTCACTTTGTCCTTCTTGCCATTATAACAAATGCAACAAATCAATTGAATCTGCAAAAAATTGAAATGATGCCAATTTAAAGAACTCAAAAGGGTATAAACAAAGTAACAATGATTCCAGTACGTAGCAGAGCCAGACTTTACAATTAGGGGAGCGAAAAATCTCAGGTTTCACTGTGCAGCGGTCAGCAGGGGCCGGGGGTGAGCGTCCCTGCTAGTCCCTGCTAGTCCCCTAGTTCTGCCACTGTACAGCAACTAATCAAATCTTTACTACAAGATTATCTACTAAATCAGTATGCAACTAATAAACGAATGATAATAAAACATTGAATTAGTGATTAACAGAAAATACTACTAGATTACTGAATAATCAATAATTATAATTAAAAATTAAAAAAAGAATAAAGAGAAGGCGAGAAGTAATGAAATACCGATAATGAAAGAAGCAGATCTCCAGAGACCGTGCTTAGATCGAAGTGCAGGGCGACCTTTGAAGTCAACGGCGGCGTCGACAGTGTCGTAAGTTGCTGTCAGTAGTAGCGGAGTTTCAATCGGAGCTCCTGCAATGGCGCCCGCCATTTTTGTTTTCTCTCTCCTTATTATTGTAATTTTATTTTCGTCGTTAAAATCTCAATAATGAACGCTGTACCGTGAACTTTTTTTTTTTTTTTTTTTTTTTTTTGTTCACGGTTGTATATCGGAAGTAGCAAATTAGCCTGAAGATTTGGTGGTACGTGCAAATGACGCCCATAAGTGTTAGGAGAAGCAAATTAACCCCACAACTTTCATTAATGGTGCAATTCAGTCTTATTCCTAATTTTCTAATATTTTAATATGATAATTGAGTTACTTCTAGTTAAATACTAAATTTACGGAGCCAACTAAAACTTGAACTTACCATATGAATATGGTCCCAACATATAGTTATTTTGATAAATCTCAATAACTCTAGTATCCTTCTTCTACTAAACCACTTGTACTTTCAGTGAGAAGTTAACATGAAATCAGTTAGAAAAAAACCAATGACATACAAAAAAAAATCTTATCCCAAAGAATTGACTTAGAGGTTAGGATAGCAACTTTAATTAAAGTTTGAGTTAGTATTTTTTGATTTTATTTTTATAATTTATAATACGTCTCTTGTGAGATCGTCTCATTTCTAAAATATTGTGAGAAAGGTATAAAATACATACTAACACCTAAAAAAAATGAAAAAAAAAAAAGTGAAAAAAAAGAAATAACTAATTACTATGTAAAACGTCTCAAAATAAAATAACCAAAACCTGCGAGGTAACATACGATATCATGACAATCGGCCCAAAAGGTGCGATTAACTTACCATGTTCTGCCAGTAGTGGTATTGTTCAGTGCAACCTTCCTTTCTCCATGCATCTAAATCAAAGAAGTTCATACCATAAGCCCACGCGCATGCTTTTAGATTGAACTTTTCTTTGATCAAGGGATGTGAGAAGTTCATGTATTGGGCATATCTGTGGACTGATCTGAAACATGTCTCGACTGCACCAATAACCTTTCCATCCATGTCATTCTCCCACAACCCAGTCAAATCCTTCTGAACAACAATGTTATCATCCAAAAAAAGTATCCTATGCAGCTTAGGACACATCTCAGGCAAATAAAACCTCAAGTGGTTCAACATGGACAGCTACTTTGGGTTTCTAAACTTCATATTAGTAATATCTTTTGTTGCATTCTCCGGTTTATTCTCGAAGTAGAATTTCTGTAAATTTGCGGACTCTAGCTGCTTAAGACCTGGCACATAAGAGGAATTCAAGAATGTGTAATCCTCATACTTCTTCACCTCAATATGTGCACTACTATAGTCCTTCATCTTCATCATAACTTGCATTGCCCCTAGATTCATCTTGTCAGTCACAACGTGGAACACGTGTTTAGATGGGTCTTTTGCATTCTTAACAGCTGAATTCACGACCACAAAGGCAGCAATCACATTATCAGAAAATATAGCATAGTGGTATAGGTTAGGATCCTCCAACTCTGGCATAGGAAATCTGAATCTGTTTATCGAAAGACTCTTTGGCTTCCGCAATCACTTGCCTAGTGAGTTTAATTCGCTCCTTGACCTCCTTCTTGAACTGCCTCAGCAGTAATTCATCAATGGATGAAGAATCAGACTCGAAAAGATCACGGTAAGCAGGTTTCCTAAGGAGATCAGTGTAGTTTCGAGAGAGATCAGCAAAGATTCTCAGCATCTTGGAATTTTCAAGCTTGAGCTTTCTACCATAGGCTGCATATGCCATGTAAAACTTCTCACAATAACATAACACTATCATAATATTAGTGATAATATATTTGCATGAAGCTCGTACAAGGTAAAAGACTGTAATTAGGGCTTCTAGCCATATAAATATTCCGTATCACATATGCACCATACATCAATGAGTGTAGTTGGAATGAATATCGCAAATACATCATGATACAACACATACATGCATATAAAAAGAAAAAGGTAATTCAGAAGTATGAAAAGAATCAATATACTCCGTAAAAAGAGAGTTAATTACTTAACTACCGGCATAAAATTGTTACGCAAAAACATAGGAACGACGGTCTCTCACTAAATAATTGAGATTACCATTCTTCCAAGTTATGTACCCCTTTATGTGTATCATGTGGTATCTATATGTAACACTAACTACTGATATATATGTAATATTTTTGTCGAGAAGGATTTATGCTTTTGTTCACTTCCAATATATATCAAGTATATCATCATTGAAGATCGATGGAGTACTTCATATAACTTTTCGATGCATGAGAGCCACCATATCATTAAGACTTGTGAAGTAACCTCTCTCGTCCAATAGTTATCACGTATTGCAATTACCCTCACCAATTCAAAATAATCATGGTGAAAAGTGACCGAGTCGAAGGAAGTGTAATCGCCCAATTATGTATAATAAATCCTCAAATATGATTCTATATGCTGACGGAAAAACTACATAGAAAATAAAAGTTGTGTAAACCTTCTGAGGGATGCGGTCTTCATAAATATACAATGTCAGTTTTATTGCTTTTAGGTTACAATAAGAGTTTCATTGCTTGAGGAATTTTAGTAACATAATATAACCGGCTATCAGTAACAATTTTATGGAAAATTGGAACCGTTCGAATACTTTATGCCTTGTCAAGACACAAAGTAGTGACATGAACACCAAGAATTCGTCACCCTTAGCATTCTATGTCTAGAATGACTCTCATAAGCCCGCGAACACGGATGTTCACAGAGATTCCAAGTGAGGGGCGTGGATACGTATTAGGAAGCTCTTTATTCGAACACCTAATCCCGCCTGCCTCAATAGCGGCCTCTACTAATGATTGGGAATGTCATTAATACTCGATGTATTGTTGATTAAATGCATGCAATACAACATTCATTATTTTAAACATGTGAAAGTATATTAACTACGTTGGTGAATTAGAAAATAAGGATTAATGGTCGAAGTTGGGATTATATTCATTATATGTGAAAGATACAATACAAGGTATAAATTACAATAAAAATAATTACAAACGAAATACGAGTACAATGTATTCATGTCATAAGGATGCCAAAAAGAGGGTTTAAAAGAATTAAAAGAATTAAAAGAATAAAAGAATAAAATAAAGTAAATAAAATAAAATAAATAAAAGAAATAAAAGACTCGAAACACGTAATAATTAGGTGATAATAGTATATATTAGTCGATTACGTATGAATAACACAAATTGAATCAAGCAATTAGAGATTAGAGACAGAAGTCAACCCAGAATAACCGCAGCAAGTGATGCGTCCTCTGAAAGAGGTACATCCTTCGTTGCGCCTGTTCTCGAGTTAGATTATGTCTATGAAACTCAGAATTGCAAATCGTTACGTTCATTGGGTGATTTTAATCGATTAATTACTTCTACGACTCAAAGTAAGTGATTTAATGAATTCTAGACATGAAAATTAATCACGAGACTCCTAAATACGAATTATAGATGATACAAGTCGGATTTAAAAGACGGAAATCAACTAAAGCTAGAATTATACTGTAATACTGCGTATTTTTGTGGCGTGTAGCTCAGCCGAGTAGTGGGGTGCTCGGCCGAGTAGAGCAAGCTCGACTGAGTAGCTTTGGCTTGGTTATGTTGGAGGACCTCCTGTAAGTGGGCACCTTGGACGAGTACTTGAGTACTCGACCGAGTAGGGCATACTCGGACGAGTTCTCGGCCGAGTGCGTGTTTTGAATCCCGAAATCGAGCGGTTTTAATTAGGGTCATTAGGGGAAGATATAAATATAACATTCCGTCATTTCACTCGTAACACTCATTTTTAACCCTCATTTCTCCCTTAGTCACTCTAAATCGTCATTAGCAAGTAGTGCCTCGGTTCGATTCGTGGATTCTCCGTCGCGCTCTCGCCCTTGTGTAGTAAGTCTCCCTAGATTGCTTTTTGTATTTATGGT
>JAOWBH010000049.1:846572-857989 GCA_028566215.1 Silene coronaria
TATTGACATTTAGGATGATTTCCATTCTAATACCATGTAGCTTGGGCTAATATCATTTTTGTGCCTTGGGATTTCACTAATTCCACTTCGGTGATCAGAGGTTTGAGTTACTTCCCACTTTAGTATCTAAAGAGTAACAATTACTAGACCCATGCAAGCTCTAAGAAGAGCAAATAAATTGGGTTTTTTCGGGTTTGTTTTCTTTCGCAAAAGTAGAACTTTTTCTCTTACCTAGTTGGTTTTGTAAGATGATACTTGACTCCCTTGACCGAACATTTATTGTAAAATTTCCCATGCCAACAAGAGAAGTTAAAGAAAAAAGTGAAGCTAAAACCTTTAAGATATTGTCTTCGTCTCATCACCAAGCCTTCAATTTTGCAGGATAGAGCTACAACAGGTAAACAAGGGCTTGGAATCAGAGATGGATCTATAAAAGTTGCTGGTGGTCGCTTCAAAGGGAAGAAGACATCTTTCGATGACAGTGAAAGTGAAGAAGAAGATTCTGTGGACATGGGTTCCCCAGAACAAGAAGATGATGACGAAATGCCTGAAACAGATTCTGATAAGGAGTCTAAAGTGAAATTGAAAAAGTTGTGTCGGCGGTTGCTCCGGAAGGTTTGTTTTCATATTTTTTTATATATAATTGAATCATATGAGAACACCCCTTCCCATGAGAACACTTTTAGTTGCATTTTACGTATTCGTCATGTACATTTCACTCATATGCGAGGTACTTCTTTAAAGTAAACATTATGAATACACATGAAGTACATATAGAATAGCGATGAAGTTACCAGTTCACATGATTACTGATAGAGTGATAGCCTATCCCGGATCATTTTAAGATCCACTCTCTTATGGTATTTGATAATGCCGTAGCTGATTAGATTCTCTTGCAGGCACCTTCTGATAAACTAAAGTTGAAACAGCTCAAAGTTCAGATAGAGCAGCATTCAACTTCGGTCTTCTTGCGTTTTACTTCGGAAAAAGACGCTCTTTCTTTCTTAAGACAAAAGGTATGCCTGCCCAGGAGCAAATATCTCGCATCATACAATGGCTTGTGCTGGCACCAGGCACATGCCTTTTAATCTAGAAAGTTCAACATTGCAACATTAATTATGTGCCTATGATACGCAATAAAACCCTTTGTATTAACAACATAGAGGCTATTTTATCAGATGCCTATTGTGAAAATTGTGTAGATATTTGCATTGAATAATGCTACGTCACAAAAGAAGCGCAACTTGTTTAGTCATTTTGCTTTGTATCATTATAATTTAAAATCTAACGAGGATCGTATTCATGATATTTTATATTGCAGCTTGAAGGAAGTTCAAAATTCTGTGTTGAAGGAAAGAGTGTAGCCTTGTCTACAAAGAGAAGCATCTAAATTTTTGGCATTGCAATGATATGTATATTGCATATCAGATTCAAACTTTTTTTTTGTTTAGAAGTTTTGATTATACTTTTGTAATTGCTGTTTCTCTATTCAAGTCATATAACTATGTAAGGGTGGTTTACGTAACGTTTATGTCAGTCTAGCTTTTAGTAGTTGACATCGGCCCAGTTCATAGATGTTAATCCTTCTGTTCTGGTAGAGTAAACATTAGAATGTCAGCTCTATGAAGTGAATCTCAGCTTGCTTAAAATTAGAACACCGTGGTTTGTGTCGCAGATATGTGGATCTCAATACTGAATAGGTAATGCTCGAAAGTTGTTCATTAACTGTCCGAACAACTAAATTGGGCTCATATAGTGCACAAAAGCAAGTAAGGATAATCTATATTAAAAATGATAGGTAGACCCAGTCATGTTGAAACTCGTTAGCTCTTGGGTCTGTTGGCCGAAAGAGCCCCAAATACTAAGTTAGACATGGCGCTTGTTCGACTTGAGCCTGAATTTGATCTCTAGTAAGGTCTGGTGCGACTCATTCTACAAGGGGAGTGCCCGATTTTGCATCTGGAACGAAAATCTCAGATGCTATGGTTGTATATGTCAGTGGTAAGCCTGTCAACTATGAAAATGGTCTCACTTATGCAAGCTGAAATCAGAATGTTCCGGTACTGGCAGGGATGTTAGATGGATAGTTCCTCAGATTCTGTATGGAATGTGAACTGGAACGAGAGCGACAGCGAGCGGAGTAACCAGAGTAACAGGAATGATTATGGTAGTTGATATTGTAGTAGTAGTAGAAAGGGAATGAAATGATAGGCAACTTTCCTGGACCTATATATTGTGCGAATCAATATGTTAACATCAAGTGAGACTTATTTAAAGTTTTATAAGACCATCCCCAAGTAGGGGTCTTGGGAAGGTCATGACCTTATTTGGGTCACCTTTATCACAATTAACAACCAAATTAGTATGACCTTTGGGTAATCTTGTTGATGAAAGGGTTAATTTGTGACCTTTGTGGGAGCAAATTGACCAATTTGATGACTTTAGGTATCAATTTCTAATTTGTTATAACATTAAAAACTAAAAAAAAAAAAAAAAAAAAAGCAAATTCATGACTCTTGGTAGGGTGGAGAATGTGAGAAATGTTGAAAAGTGGAAAATAATTGAGTTGATAACCTAGGTCGTGACTTTCTACTTGGGAGGGTGAAAGTGGGTCAAGATTAATAGGGTGAAATTAAGAGTAAAACGGTGTCGTAACCTGATTAGTGTGACCCTTGCTTGTGATCTTGTGGATGGTCTAAGGGGTCGTTTGGTTGATGGAGGAATTGCAAGATCACGTGAAATACAATATCATAGAAAATAAAGTCTCTCATCCAATTCATGGGAATTTTCCAAAATTGTTTGGTTGCTAATGTGAAAACTTACTCCCACAGGAAGTTCAACTTACTAGGGGTGTTAATAAGCAACTTTCCACATTTTCGTGGGAAGTCAATTTCATAGGAAGGCAACCAAACAACCCATGATAATAATAGCCAAAAGATAGGTTTAATAGGTTATGGGATTGTAACACACGTAGAGAGGGATCAAGACAAACAACATCTTAAATTCTTAATACAAGCCGCCTAGTGGCCAATTAGTCTCCCTTGTCACATGCACTATCCGTCATAAGGGAAAAACGAAACGGAAATATGCCATATTATAGTATTGATACACAAGTCTTAAACAAAATTTTGTGTATTATAGAAAGCTTCATTATTTCATCCTCCACACTCCACGAGCCCATAATTACCAGTGCACATCCTCTGTCCCATTTTATGTCCAATTTTGTGTCTTATCACTTCTCATTTTGACACATAATTTTTTATCATTTCTATCATCTAGAGTGTGATGTGTAAAAATCTTAAGGTGTTAAAGACACAATATGAGACATAAAAATGAGAGAGGTGATCATCTCGTAACAGTATTTCCGTAACTTAAGTTGATATTCTGTAGTATATATTTTGTCTTACCATATTCTTGTGTAATTATTGTTTTTTCTAATTCTTGCATTTATTTACAACTTTTGTAATCTCCTAATTCAAGTTAAATTCCAAGGTTCATTGTCTTGTAATATATAAGTTGGTATAAATAAGGGTTTTATAATTCAATTGATGCATTCAAAACAATTCACGTAAACTTGCCCTCTTTTTGTTAAACCCTAATCCTTGCCCTCTTTCTTTTTGTTAAACCCTAATCATTGCCCCTCACGCCTCTAATTTTCCCTTCTTTAATAAACTAAGTACGTAAAGTATATTATTCTAATTTCCTCTTTTTTGAAGGCGTAAAATGGCAGCCGCAGACCATCTTTCCGCTAAATTTTTTATTAATTCCCTCTTTTTTTTTTTTTTTTTTTTTTTTTCAGCATTATTGTTATCACTTTCTCCGTCTCAATCATTTATATAATAGCAGTAGAATAGGGAATAGGGTTCAAAGCTGGACGTAGTCACGTAAGTATCGTTTGGCTGCCAATATAAAAGGGAAAACGTGTCGTCTAAACTCGAAATTTAGATGAATTGAAAAACGGGACTTGATTGATTGCCAAAGTTCACCTGAATTATATTTTCCTAGGCATTATCAATTCTTTCACAATAGGTCCAGGTTCGAACTCCCTCCACTTTATTGTTAGACTAAAGAAAAGTATTAGTCGGTACGTATTAATTACTTGTAGATTTTAAATTAACATATTGTAGTGTTTGATTGTGATTGTGATTGTGATTAGGTTGGTGATGCGTTTGCAAGGCAGTATTATGCAATGCTGCAACAGACCCCTGAATTGGTGTATCACTTTTATAAGAACATGAGTAAGATCGGCAGAGTCGATAGTGATGACGGGTTAATGCAGTCTCCTACAACAATGCAAGTGAGCTTCTATGTTTATTATATACACCCTGCGTTTTAGTTTACCTTTTTTATTCGTATTTTAATAAAATTTAAACAAATGAATGAGACGTCCAAGAGTATATTATACACCACCCTCTTGGTGTATTGTACTAATGTAGTTACTGGATACTGGATGTCGACTCCGCTGCAATGCAGTTTAATAGGGTGTTCCATCAAATTCTCAAACCAGGCCCCAGACGTTTTTGGGATGCGACAGTTGCGTGTGTATGTGTATATACGCTTTTCGTTGGTGTCTATTGTTTGTTGCTCATTGGAGGCTTTTACTTGATGTAATTGTTCAGGCTATTAATGAAAAGATCAAGTCTTATGGAGGTTTGAAGGCAGATGTTAAGTCTGTTGATGCACAAGAATCTCTTAATAACGGAATCATTGTTGTCGTCAATGGTTCCATGGTAAATGAGGATGATTCAAGGCGGAATTTTACCCAGACATTTTTCCTAGATCCTCAAGATAATGGATATTATGTCTTGAATGACATATTCAGATATGTTAACGACGATAATCCTGACAGTAATGAGCAGGGTGGTAGCATATCTCGTGTCACATCGGATCAAGGTAATGATGTGTTACTGTCTCGTTGTTGCAGTCTATGTTATGTCCGACACCATACCTGAGTCTGAGTAACATAGGTTGCAAGTGCTTGATTCTGGCATTACAGTTCCTTGCTAACAATTTGATTTCGCTGCTTCTTTATCTTGTTTTTGTTGCTTTGTTCAGAACCCCCTCCAATCGAAGATAATCACATTTCTGAGCAGTCGAATGGAGAGCTTTATAACTCGAGTGGAGAACTTCCTGTTGAGGCAGTGAAAGAGGAGTTTCACATTGAAGAAGAATTCAAAGAAAAAGAGGCAGTACCTGAAGTTGTTGAGGAAACTCCAGAGGACTCATGGATGCTGCCAGGCTGGTTGAATCAAGTGCGGAAGTAGAGGGAAATTCAAAGAGGTCATATGCTTCAATTGTAAGTGATAATGGTAATCTGTATAATACGAAGAAAAAGAGAGACTAGCTCAAGTTATTGACGAAACTTCACAAGAATCATGAGCGGTGGTTGAATCTAGACGTCAAATTTTTGTACAGTGTTCTGCCTTTTACGTTTTACGAATTTTGATATTGATTGATGCCTTGGCGTACTTGTGGTTGTGGTTTTTAAGGTTACGAATGATAATCCTGCTACAATGTCATTCTCGACCACTCTGAAATCCAACTCGAAGATTCAAGATCGTCAAGTGTCGTCTACTAGTTACTAGTCTTACAACTAAGGATGTTGGATTTCACGATTAGACAAATCTAAGAAGTCTGAACAATTACGAAACTTGAAAAGTTGATACCCTTACCTGGATTGACGAAGATTGTTCCATTTACTGTGTGTACCAAATTATTAGATACTCGTATATATGAAAACACATATCAAGAACACTTGATTATTTAAGTGCATAATGCAAGGTGCTAATAAAAAGCGTTGCTAGAGGTTCGAGTTCTTCAGAGACTCAAATTTGGCAAAATTGAACTCGATTATGATCATATTATTGCCAGGAAACGAATTCTAGCGAGATTCACATGATACACAAATAATCCTCTCATTTGGCCTACCTTCCAGAGTTTTATGTCCTTATAACCAGGAAATATATCCATACATAGAAGACAATTTTGCATCTTATACAAAAATATATGACTGTCGTGCTTCATGTCCATTATTCGTTCCATTTTCATCCCTCACTAGCATAAATATGGTACAATATTCATGCAACCGAGAGGGCAAGCAAGTCCGAAGCACTGTATCTTTAGGTTTGTTCCCGTTCTTCAATCTTCACTGGTGGTATAAACAAACAGCAATTTCACACCCAAATTTTGCTAAAACAGGGCAACATACTCATAGGACATATTTATTCGTGAAAAAAGAATATACATTTCTTGTTTTACCATCAACGTCGAAGTCTCAACTATTGACCATCAAATTCTAAACTAATTTTTCTTTTCTTAAAAAGACAGAAGCAATCAAAATCAGAACTAAAGGGATTGAATGAAGAATGCTTAAACGATATAGTAGGGAGGTTTTCTACACTTTTAAAAGACAAAAAAAAAAACTATACTGCAGAAGTAATTAAATCTGAGAAAGGAGAGTGGTAGAGAACCTTAAGAGGCCTAGCGGAGCAAATAGGGTGAAGAAAGCTCATCTAGAAAAGTTGCACCCTTGGACATACTCATTCTCGTAGTCAACGTACTTCGTCCAAAGTGGTTTAAATTGGCCCATGGCAATATCAAGCCATGGCTTCATATTACCGTTGAAATGAACAACAGCAGCATTGTTAATCTCATCCCAGCTAATGCTTGGATTGTAACCGAGTCCAAGTACATGCCATGACTTATCAAGTGGCTTTGTTGTAGAGTAGAAGGTGATCAAACCTGGGGGCAGGGTTCCAAGTTTCCACAATGTTCGATTTTCATTCTGCAATAATATTAACACAATTATTGAAACAATTACGCATAAGTTAATGAGCGAGCGAGACAAACATAGGCTGACACCCTAAACCCTAGTTCTTTATCTTTCTAAACAAGAATCCACCAAACAAAAGCCATGATTAACTAAACAAATATACGAACATCTGTGGCAGACGGATCTGGGCGATCCTTTGAAGGGTTGACAAGAGTCAAACATTAAATTCTCACACATAAGACCAAAGCAACTGTGAGAAGCAAAATACAAAAGTGCAGAAATTACCGAATTCTGCCAATAATGGTACTGTTCAGTGCAACCTTCTTTTCTCCATGCATCCAGATCAAAGAAGTTCATACCATACGCCCACGCACATGCTTTTGGGTTAAACTTTTCTTTGATCAGGGGGTGTGAAAAGTTCATGTATTGTGCATATCTGTGGAATGAACCGAAACATGTCTCAACAGCGCCATTGACCTTACCATCCATATCGATTTCCCACAATCCAGTCAAATCCTTCTGCACAACAATGTCGTCATCCAAGAACAGAATTCTACGCAATTTGGGATACATCTCAGGCAGATAAAACCTCAAATGATTCAGCATGGACAAGTATTTTGGGTTTCGAAACTTCATGTTGGTAGTGTCTTTCGTTGCATTCTCGAGTTTGTTCTCGAAGTAGAATTTCTGTAAATTTGCAGACTCAAGCTGCTTAAGAACTGGTACATACGAGGAATTCAGAAACGTATAATCTTCATATGCCTTAACCTCGATGTGAGCCCCACTATAGTCTTTCATTTTCATCATAACTTGCATTGCCCCTAGATTCATCTTGTCAGTCACTACATGAAACACGTGCTTAGAAGGGTCCTTTGCGTTCTTCACAGCTGAATTCACCACCCCAGAGGCAGCAATAACATTATCAGAAAATATAGCATAGTGGTAAAGGTTAGGATCCTCCAACTCTGGCATGGGGGGCTTGCCCTCATCAGAATACTTCTCTGCACGGGCAATGCGTTCTTCCATCAATCTCATAGAGAGGCAATGGATGCTCTTGGGTATCGACTTAGCAGCAATTAAACTTGAAAATGCGCCTTGTTTCTTTGCCTTTGTTAGCTGCTCATTCAGGCCAAAAATCTTGTCCTTGAGCTTCTGAATCTTTAGCTGGTTATCAAAAGACTCTTTGGCCTCCGCAATTACTTGCCTAGTGAGTTTAATCCGTTCCTTAACCTCCTTCTCAAACTGCCTAAGCATTAATTCATCAATGGAAGCAGAATCTGACTCAAAGAGGCCATGGTAGGTAGGTTTCCTTAGAAGATCCGTGTAGTTACGAGACAGATCAGCAAAGATCCGCAGCATCTTGGAGTTCTCAAGCTTCAGCTTCCTAGCATATGATGCATATGCTAATACAAGATTTCGATGATCATCAGCTTGTTTCTTAATCTGATCAATCCTCGGCTTTAGTGGATCAGATTTGAGGGCAAGCATTGACCTCCGCATTAATTCACTACCTATTAACTGCTGATCAGAATCCTATGATTTCGCAACAGAGGCTTTGTCAGGTTTTTAAAAAAAAAAGTCAGGCAGAAGTTCAATCCAACGAAGTTAACAGTGCATAAATGGCTTAGCTTAAGCATATAAAAAAGATCAGACAATACGATAAGCATATGATTCTATACGAAATCATATGATATAAACGAAAGCAGAATTTGGATCAAAAGCAAAGATGACTAGCATCTAGTGTAGCAGGAAATGTGCACTTAAAAGACAGACAAAGCATAATTTTGTATTTCCTCCATTTTTCAATATGTCGTCTTATTTTGTAAAGTTGTTGGTTTGATTTTCGATTTAACAATAACAAAGTAATTTATAGTAGAAAATTATATCGTAAACTGTCCAAGTATATCATTAAAAACATCGTGAAAATCCTTTCATAAGAGTCTCGTCTGATAATTCTTTCTAAAACCTGATTAATGATGTATAGAAATGATAGATTCTCACTTCACAATAACAAAATTTTAACTAAATAATTGATTATCACTCAAATCACTGAATACTTCACTCATTTCAAATAACAAAAACACAAAGTTTATCGCGAGACCATCTCTTATCATAATTTATGACACAAACTGCACAATGCACAGAAATGAGATAACATTTAACTACTGAAACGCAGCGGAAATTCTAAATTATCATCTTTATACTAACTCTAATTAAAATCTCTAACAATATTTGATCAATTTACACTTGATCATGCCAAATCAACTTAAATTAGATCTTTCAGTATCACAGTTGATATCAAAGTAATAGTCGCGGTTTATCCTAAATCGATTATCACACAACAATTCGACAATTATGATCAAAATCGTACTTTAATTAAGAAAAAAACAGATCTTAATTACTATTAAAACAGTAAATCAATTAATTAATTTAAGCAATATAATCAATAATCAACAAGAAATTATAATCAGTAACAATAAATGCGCAGTTAATTAGCGACAAAATCAAATCAAATCATATTGAATTGAATCGAAGCAGATCGAAACAATGAATAAACGAAAGAATGAATTAATTAAAGGAGAGAGAAACGCATACAGCAAAAGAGAGATGAGACGAAGAAGAAGAAGAAGAAGAATGATGCGCGGAGAAGAGGAAAGGGAGAGAGAAGAAGAGAGTGACGGCGACCGCCATTGATGTAGCTAGTAACTTGAATGTTACTACGGAAAGCCCATCTCTCGCCATTATTGTGTGTGTGTTATCTTAAGCTTCCTTCAATGGAGTTTTACGTAATTACGGATGAAGATGAACAAGGCGTCGGTGGAGGGAAAGGGAAAGGAGTAGTGTTACAGCTAAGTGAAGTGTTGAGTCACTTGAGTGTGTTATTTTGAGTAAGTGACATTTTTCTGTCATTCTTTAGGGTCGCTTTCCGTCTTGCATTAACGTTATTAAAAAGTCGTCTCTTGTGTTACCAAAATTTTGAGTTCTACTAGGGATCATAACAAAACTGAATTTTAATGTTTGGTTATCGCGTACATGAGGATCTCATGCGAAATTGAAATATTAACTGATGATTACTATCCTTAAGAAAATATTTTTTTCAAAACCATGGTAATTGGAGTATGATTTCTTGTCAGAAAAGATTTTGTAATATCCGTTTTTAATTTTTTTTTAATAAATAAATCTTTTTTTTTTGAAGTAATCTCAAGAATACTACACGTCTTATAGAGTCATAGCCTATAGAGTCATAGCCGATATTTGCTGAAAAACAAAATTTGCATAATGGTTTAGTGTTTTCTATTAGGAGAAAAACATTGTTTGCTCCTCTTATAACCAATATAATTAACTTAATAATAGATTTAGTTTTCTTACCTTATAATAAATAGCCAATGTAATTAGATTTCGTGTGATACAAGTTTAAAATGACAAAAATCCGAGATAAACTCAATATCCGTCTAAAAATATTTTCCTCATCCGATTTATATATGGATAAAGAAAAGATAATTTTTAGAATGAAATTGGACTATTTATTACTAAAAGATTAAAAAAAATACCCCATTTGCTGAAATATTTACCATATCCAATTTATATATGAATAAAGAAAGATAATAATAATAATCTTTAGATAGCAAAATTGCACTAAATTATTGAAAAAAAGATATTAAAAAAATTCAGTTTAAAAATAACTGAAATACCCAATTTGCTGAAATATTTTCGTAATCCATTTATATATCGGTAAAAAAAGATAATTTTTAGATAGAAAACGGGCAAAAATCAAAACGGATATCCTGCTTAGAATTAGTTTAGGGATGAAGAAGCGCCGTTAGGCTATAACTATAAATAAACAGCCAAATAATCTCACAATTCACCTTAATTTTCTCAAAGTAAATCATCCATAGCCAAGCATTATATATCTTGTTTTCCAAAGCTCCAATAAACATACATATAGTTTCCTTATACATATTTCCCTCTACATTATTATTAGAGCGATTTAGTCTAAGAAAGAATTAACATTAGAATTGAGAGATGGCTTCCCCACCAATTGTTAGCTTCGGAGAGATGTTGATCGATTTCGTCCCTGACGAAGCTGGTGTTTCCTTGGCTGAATCTCGCGGTTTCCTTAAGGCTCCCGGTGGTGCACCCGCTAATGTCGCATGTGCTATTACCAAGCTTGGTGGTGCCTCTGCCTTCATGGGCAAGGTAACGTACTTTTCTGTCTTTAACTTTCGGTATATGTATAGCCTTATACGTAGCATTTTAACATGCTTGTTATTGATTTACTTGATTAAAGTTATCCACCAATTGTAACCTGTAGCAACAAATTGATGCAACCTTAATTAGTTATGAATTTGTACGACTTTTATTTATTTTCACTAATTATTGCATCGGTTTTTTTGTTACTTCACTAACTAAAAGTGTGTAAGGCCCTGTTCTTTCTGCCTTAATTTCAGTTCATGTTAGTTTTAGTAAGTTTTATTCCGTTTAGTTTAGTACAGTTTTAGTCAGTTACATTGAGCTTATCTCTTCACAAAATTAACTCTTATTTTAACTTCATTATCAGCCCAATTCCATTCAATTTAGTTCAATTAAGCTCGGCCACATTTAATTTAGTTCCGCTCATTTCAGCCGAAAAGAACAGGGCCTAAGT
>JAOWBH010000049.1:883877-894503 GCA_028566215.1 Silene coronaria
GTCGTGGGGTGTATCTAATGAGTAGTGAGAGAGAGAGGTGAGGGAATAGTGAAAGTTGAGTTAGTGAGAGAATAAGGGTAAATGTCTGAAAAACGTTCACGATAGTTACTAAAAGCTCGACGACGTTTTACAACCCGAAATTAAGTCTGTTTTACTACGAGACTGTCTCATTTAAGAATTAGTGTCATTGTTGGTTGCTAGGGAAATGGTACAATGACAAGTGTTTCAATGGTTCCTTGCCATACGAATATAACGTGAAGGAAGTGACCGAGATTTACGCCCACAAATGAATACTGTGCTTATCTATGTGATCGAATGTCCTCAGGTGCTATATAGACTTGATTTAATCAACTAAATTCAAACTTCGCCGAGTTTTACGCAACACAATGATGTACATGACAAATTGAGGGACACTGATGCACAAGTAAAAAATGGGATATCTCGTATAAAAGCATTCTGCTATACATTCTGAGGTTCTTTATGACGCTTGCTCCAATTTATGTAGTTCTTTCAGTATCTATAGAACTCTTAGTATAAATTGCCTATCATATGCACAACGGCAAAATCTAGTAAAGCTATTCACATACAAAACTGACATTTCCACCCTGAAAAGTGAAAACAGCTCGATGGAGTAGAAGACATTTGCCGCTCACGCAGCAACTAGAGCTAGAAGTACCCCCTGAAAGATACCTCCGGTAAGAATTTGCAAATGTCAGCAGAATCAATGTTGGAAGCGTGGTATAGAATTGAGACTTTAGGTTATCGCAAAAATTATGTCCGATTGTCTGAACTGTTTGATATTCATTCCATACGGCTACCAGTGTGCAGAAGGCGCAGATTTGTGATTCCTCCTCCAACAGGTGGTTGGACCCTGATTCACACATGGTTTGATCTCAGTATGTGCATTTCAAACAGTAATCACAAAACAAAAGAAACCTCTTATGCTAGGAATGACAGATAAAAGTCAAAATAAAGTCGGGAGACCAGTTGATGTTTTTAAAAGTCTAAAGACACATTGACGCACCCCTCCGTGTCTTGGTAGATTTTCCCAATCTCAGGGTTTTATAAACGTGTTTCCAATTAAGAAGCAACCCAAGAATCACAATTCTTTACTCCGGAATTATGATTGAATTTCGCAAAATGGCTCACTAAACTAGATGTGCTTTATTTTATTGTGAAGATACTGGAATTCAACCAGATGCTCGACGGAGTCGACGCATCTCCCTCCCTCCCTTGAGCCGTATTGGGGGTAATAATGTAATATAGCTGTTATAAGTACAAGTTGCAAGTCTCCATGTTTGAAGTTGTATAACTATGTTGGAGAGATCTAGCATAACTATGTTGGAGAGATCTAGCATAACTATGTTGGAGAGATCCCCAATCCCAATCCCAACCCCAACCTCCCCCACAATTTTATAAAAAAAAAAAGGGAATTGAACAGATGCTCTCATAGAATATAGGGAATCACAGAGATAACTAAAGTGAAAGGAACTTACTTGAATGTTACTTTCCTTTAAACATTCCAGTGACTCGGCAAGCTCTACTTGCTTTGACGCAGTTGCAAATAAGGCCTAATTAAGGGAATTAAACCAAACCAAATTAGCTCACAAACTTGCCTTTGCATTAGACGGCTTCATAGTGGCCAACTGGCCATAAACAAAAAATAAGGACAAACCTTCTTTGTCTTTTGCAGGTCATACTCTATGCCTTTAATCCTATTCAAAGACTCGGTGATTGTATCCTCTTTATCTGAAGGGATTCTTGTCGGTTTATTTACAAGGTCAGAAACTAGTTGCTCCAAATGCTGAAGCCTTTCCCAACATGGATTAAGCAAAATATCATCAACTTTCTGAGGAATATTTTGAACCTCGGAATCTGGCTCTGACTTCCTAGTCATTTGGTTGATAACAGGCTTAAGCTGCCGTTTTAGCTCCTTCTCTTCAAATGTAAGCCCCAAAAATTTGCCAAACACGATATGCAGACATGCAAAAAGCTTGAATAGCAATCCAGTCAATAAATATCTTACTTGAGATATAACAGTCCGAGGAGTTTCTACTACGCTCCCTCCAAAAGCATGAGCTGTTGACAGCACCTATATTAGCTGGTGAAAAAGTCCCCTCAAAGCAATATATATTCATCAAATAGGGAGTTGACATCGATTGATAAATTTAGTCAAATGAGAACATGTTTCACATTTTAATACTGTATACACAGAGAGTCCACCGACATCATCAGCACGAATTCCTCTCATGTGTAGTATACAAGTGACCCCAAAGAGAGCCGCCAAATAAAGGTCACAAACTTCAACAAACATGGAACATGCTTTTAGTTGAACTCAGTAATTCTGACTACAGAATAGGGTAAAGTAGAACTATAAAATGCCAATTATCACATACTTGTCAAAGAAGCATCTCTAAAAGCGGCACGATCAGTTGCTGCCTCCACCAGCTTACTAATAGATGAAGATTCGCCTCCCCTTCCCTAAAATAAAGATGATAATAAATTAGTAAATATTTCCATTTTTTACAGCTTTCGGAACTTCGATTGGTCAATGGTAGATTGGCATAGACAACTGCATATCCAGGTGGATTAAGTGTACGCCTCCCTCATAAGGTAAGTAACACAACTAATTTAGAGAGGCATTACAAATAATGTCATTGAGTGTGTAACAATATAGATGAAGGCTTTAGTGCTACTGGGTGAAGTTTTGAAGGCTCTTAGCCGGTAGTTTGGTGATCTTACTGAAATACTGACCCAGCCTATTTCCACAATTTTGTAAATCGTGCTATGTCTTAAAGATTAATACGGAGTAGATATTAACAGTGTCAAATTGAGAGAAATGAGTCCTGTATTAGCAATTTAGCATACTTGTGGCATCTACTGGGGAAAGGGCCAGCAATTTAGTCGATGCTGTACACTGGACTTCCATAAGAGAGCTGCATCATATAATCGGCTTCCAATGCTGATCAAGATATTAACCAGAGCTAAAATGGGCAAACAATGTCTTGGTCTTTTGACTCTCTTCTTTCAGTTTCAATTGCGCAACCCCATTTTTCGCTTTTTTTTTTTTTTTTTTTCAGCTGTTTAATTTTTACAATTTTTGTGTGCGTCTGTGTGTGTGTGGGAGGAGGTTGGGGTTCGAAGGAAACTTACTTCAACCGCTAGCGCCGTTTTGTTGGCAAGTTGTCCCACATGTAGGTCAGAAACCATCTCAGGAAACAAATCACTGCTCATAACCTGTGCAAAGCAGAAAGCATTTCAAAAATATAAACAAAGATAGAGGTAAACTATGAGTTGAGCGGCAAAACAATTAATATGCAATTATGCATTATACCTTATGGCAATGCAACTTAGTTTTGAGATCTTCATAGTCAGAAACACTAGAAGTTCTCCTCATAAACATGGTCTCTTGAGCATGAACAACCTGCAGGACAAAACAAGTATTTTGTCATCCACATCATTAAATTCTATGAGTTCCACACAGACATAATCAAAAGGTTTTCACAGCAGAAGGCAAAATTACTTTCATGATATCTGGATTATTCCATGGTCCTTTCTGATACCCAAGGCACCCGTCAGGGCAGGAGCAAGTTCCACCCATAAAAGCTGGTAATTGGCTGCATGAGTAAGATGCAAAAATCAGCTTCTGAATTCATCATTAATTCATTTATCCTGCCTGACCAGCAAGAACAGTGTGAGGGAGAAAAAAATTCTAACCTTGGGTCTACGGACTCTGTCAACTTCCCAAATGATTTACTGCCTAAAACCTGTCACAGGTTTAGTAGCAAGAATTTAAGAACTTGGTTACATCTCCATAAAATCTACAGCAGAAGTATACACCAGACTAAGCAGAATACTACATACATGTATCTTTGAGGTAGTCCTTGGATCCAGAAAACTCTTCACAGTACTCCACACCATCTTGAATCCAGTTCCAGCATTGATAATAAACATCTGATGCAATGTCTGCGTTTATAAATTAGATGGGAGTGAAAATGGATGAGAAAATGATAAAGAATCATAGCATCAAATTTCTGAAGGGTTTGAACAAAGTACCTCAGGATAATTGTCACCATCAATTTTTTGCATGCGCATTATAAGTTCATGAGCAACCTTTCCGAAATTCATCCAATTCTAAAAAAATCACAACAATAACATGAATTTAGGACATAAAAAATGCTGCATTCGGGAATGAATTTTAGTTGCAACAAAAAAAATCACTCCTAATCTCATACCACTCCATGAACGTCCAATATCGTCGTTGTAGAATCAATGTGTTTCTTGGCAGCGATAGAACAAGCAGGAAATTTCTCAGCAAACGCCTTTTCAAATCCTTGTATATGATATCGTAGAAAGCGCTCCACTGTAGTCACGTTCATAAGTTTGCTAGGCTCAGCTTTGCCAAGTCTCTCAATATACAGTGGCCGTCCTTCTTTATCTACACCATGATAGCCGTGTGGATAAAATCGTTGTACTTCTTCATATTCATCATAGTTAAAATCCTACACAGACCAACCTCGTAACTGAATACATAAACATGATAAATTTTGTAGGCCAAGAGAACAACAGATTTGCTTGTATCACTGGACACTAAATATTAATCGGACATTAGTAGAAACTATGTGCAACAGAGAAATACCATGTAATGCAAATCGGACAGAACAAACAGGACATTCTAGCATTTCATAGTCTAGAAGGGGTACAAGAGAATAGGACAAAATATTAATAATACAATGATAAACAGCAAGATAAAAGCATGGGTTGTTGCAAAACAAAAAAATACAAAAAAGGCCTTAAATAAAAGGCCACCGAACAACTATTACACAAACTGCTCTGAATTACCTATCAACTCACATAGAAGAAAACGTATCATATTTTTGATTATGTAAAAAAGCCAAACAATGTAAGTTCATATAACATATTAACATGAACATGACATATGATGAGAACAAATAGAAATTTCAGTATCTCTGGGAAGTAGTGGAGGTATGAGTTCTCTGTGGTATTTCTTTATTAATATAGTCTTTGTTACAGCACTTACGCACATCTCAAATAAAGTGAAATTTTCTCCACATGACGACAGTCAACTGAAACATAGCATTTCTACTGATATAATGATAAGATAATGCGTCACGTTTCATCTCCTTGTGATAGCAAAGAGCCACCTAAGACCAATAAAGTATACAAGATGACTTCAGAAAGGTCATATAATGTACTTGTCACATGACAATCAGTCGGGCACCTTGCTTAATAGCTTAATTTCTTTTCAATTCACTTGTCTTGGAAGCATGATTGGTTGAATCAAGTTTGTCCTTGACATAAAATAGCCATTATTATACATGGAATTTCAAATTTGTATCCGGGAAGCATCCATGGTAAAGTAAATTACCTAGTGCCGATTTTACTTTTGAGTTGATAATGAAAACTTAGCTAGCAGTTCTCAACTGAACCTACAACCTCATCTCAAAACAATCCTCAGATGTTACATCACTTATTCATAGGTATGCTAAATTCTCATGTTGACTAATTTTTGCTTCTCAGAGAATTTTACCTGTATAATTGTATCTACTCCATTTTCTTTCCTCCAATTGATCATTTCTTCCCACATATGGACAGTTTTATCAAGGTCAAACTTCCTCGCTTTCAAGAATCTGCATGAAGATGACATTTTTTCAGGGAACTTTCAATGAAAAAAAAGATGTTTTTTCTACTAGTGGATAGTGCTTATAACTGAGAGTGAGAAATTTTATACTCCATTTACTAGCAGATTCCTGAATGCGATATTTTATGTTACAATGTGGGTTTAGGTGGAAGGTCATTCTTCAGTGAACATTAATCAGACAGATAACTGCGTAAGCAACAAGTAGGCATCCTACTTCTAAACTTTAATGCCTAAAACAACCTAAAGGAGTTCCTTGGTGACAGTAATAAGCCGTAACATAGAAGAACCTACCCCTTATCTTCGTATTATGCCATAACATCACATCCTGTAAGTCAGTGCTCTAAATTCTGTTACGAGGTCTTCTAAGTTTACAATACCATGCACAGAAATTCACTTTGACTATTGCAATAAATTGGAACTGATAAACCGAGTACTGTAAAGGTAAAGAATAACTGGCGGCCGACGGGTGATGTCTACTTATTTTCCGCCTTAGACTCATTTTGAACCCTTATTAGGCCCTTTTTGTCACCAAAGTGGCCTTGATTCCAGCATTTAGCTCGCATTTACTCTGACTATTGTTTATTCCTTTGTCAAGTGCTTTTTGAGTCATATTGTTGCTGTTTTTCCTTTGATAATGACTTAGATACAGCATAAAAGGCACGAGGAAGGACTAGGAGCGGAAACGGAACAAGTTCGGACAGTTGGAACCAAAGTATCGTTCCCAAGATCTATCGAGCAGGAACTGGACATCATCCCGCATACGTTACTCCCGGCACAACACAATTGGGAAGCGCCTTGCGTAACTAGGACACGCAGGGCGTAATGTTACGCCCAACCAATCAACCAAATCGTTGAAGGCTCGTTTTTGTCTTTGATTTTTTGTTTTCGAAAGTTGTAATTTATACTTTAAGATCCCCAATTTCAGAGACGAGGCTTTAGTATAGAGTATTTTCTAGGGTTTATGGGAGGAAGTTGAAGATTTAGGGTAGCTTTGTATTGAAAATTCCAGATTGGATTATTTTATCCTCCTTTGGTCTTTAATGCTTTGATTCTCACTTTACTCGTTTTGATTCTCACACTACTCGATTTCATTCTTTATTTGTTCGGTTCCCAATCCTGGGTCTGCCAAGGGTACTGGGGGGGTAATGATGTATACTGAAAGCAGCTGGTCCACGAGTAGCGCTCATCATTCACATTTCACAACATTACTCTCATTCTCTAATTAGTACGAAGTACTTCATATGAAGTATTAGTTTCCGCATCACAGCATCAACATTTGTTAATGAACAAACAATATCAAATTACCAGCTAGCTGATCAATACCGAAAATCACAGCTACAAGTCTACTATCAGATCGCCATTGCTCTCATATCTATCTATAAGCAGTAATTCCTATCAACATTAACATTTCCAAATAATCAAACAAAAATGAATTATTATAAATTTAAAACAAACAGACCTGAGCATTGTATGATAATCATCAAGATGAAGCGGAAGCAAATCCTTATCATCCAAAAGACGACGAAATACAATAACAACCTCCTCCTCTTTCTCATCCCTAACATCCTCAACAGCAATGGCCGCAAACATACAATCAGCAATCCGTTTACCACGCTTCTTCCTAAGTCCATGAGCGATCTTCGTCGAAGCGTTCACCGCCTTTTTCTTCAAACTCCTAATCCTCGTCCTCCTCCTCCGTACTGATTCATCTTCCCAAACCTCTATCTCCGATTTTCTCCCCAATTCTTGCGATAACATCATATCCTCCAATTTCATCACTTAATTAGCACAACTTGACAATCAAAATCAAGCTAATTGATCGAAATTAAACAAATTGAAGTGATGAATAAGTAGATCGTAGATTTAGGGAAAAGGTTAGAGGTTTACTTGAGTTACACACAAGATGGAAGGAGAAGGAATGTGATGAATTAATTAGGGGGCAAAAGAAACGCGTGAAATTTAAGTAGGTAACAAGTAAGGGGGGAAACTTGTATACGTACAGTGTAAATAGAGGAAGAAAAAAGGAATATTGATGGAGGAAGGAAGGGAATAATGATGAAAGTGATGTAGCATATCACGACACTATGAGTCTATGACTGGGAAATTCTCTTCCAACGGTAAAAAAAATGCACAAAAGGAAAGAACTCCCTACTACGCTATTGATTTTTTTGGTTGGATTTTTCTAGATACACAAATTGTTTAATAAGACGGTTTTTTACCATGAGACCAGCCCATTAAATACAAGCCCCAAACACTTCCCAACAAAGAAATACGAAACCCCCACTATTTAAATTGCTGGAACGGTGCCTTGAACTGCTTCTCTTCAAACAGAAAACCACCTTCTAGTCTTCAATCAAAAATCGCCCGATGATTCTACTCCACGCCGCGTCGCCGCACCTCTCTGGAGACCGTAGCTAGTCATTTTTGGATAGCAAGTCATTAACATACGACATTAAGTTCTCAAACTAAAATAATCTTGAACTTGAATTATTACTTTCTTTCCAAAAATATGTATTCAAACTAAAGTTGGTAGTAATCAAACTAAAAATGCCGCTAAAACCGTAAGTTTTAAGGTAAGAACCAATACTTTTCAAATAGAGGATATAAGACAAAGGTATGTGTTCAATTAACTTCAATATTGAGTTTTATTTGAATTCCCTAAATTATCACTTGAAAAATCAGATCTTTAACATAAAAAAAAAAAAAAATGAACATGTTGATACAAATTACTAATTAATTTCAACTTGCTAAAATATGATACCTTCAAAATCTAATTCCATAGTTGTACATGGATGAATGGCGCCACCGTCGATACCGCCATTCTTATTCTATTTCGTCTAATTGATTGGTGTTGCGAAGATTTGTTTCGATGGCTGGGAGATAGTGTGGCGGTGGTGATTACGGAGGTGGTGGAGGCACGATCGTTGTGGCGATGAAGAAGAATAGAGTCGGTAGGTTATGTTTGTGGGAGCGTTAATGCTGTTTTGTGATTTTCACTTTTATTGGGCTAATTCTCCTATTGGGCCCGTCCTATACTATAGGACGGTCCTATAGGAGAGTTGTTGTTCTAGATAATATCTCTTTCTTTCTTTTTTACAATAATCGGTAATATCCGTACTTTCGCTACCTTGGGACCTTTATAGTTGCGACTGGTTGCCAGCTCTCCTGGTTTAGGCAGTAGGCAGACGTCAGTCCCCATACATGGTGTTATGACTCGAAGGACATGTGTTTTTGGTAAATAGTCGCCCGGACTTAGTCATCCTGGTCACTTCCACAAATACCATCTTACCTCTAGTTGCATATTTGCATCATACAACTTCCCAAATATATATATATATATATATATAAGACTAAACAGAACAAACAGAACAAACGTTTATCATCTCTGCCATAATTATTGCTAATTTTCTCTCCATCTAAAACCTCAATTCCTCCCCTATTAACTTTACGATGGAAAAATATAAGCAATTGATAATGCGAAAGATACATCTAACAATATTTTAAGGTAAATAATTTCTACATTAATTTGTATGTTAACATGTATGTTCATCTTTTTATTAATCTGATCATAACCTTAGTTCTAAAGATTTTGAGTTCTTATAACGTTGATTTGATGAATCAATTGATTTTAAGCAATTGTCTGTGCTTTTTTACAATTTTATAAACTCTTTATCAAAGAAGTCGAGTTATCACACAAAGTACTTGCGTTAGTATATAGAAATCGAGCAAATACATGAAGAATTTGAAACAATCTTTTAAGTTGAGGAAGTGATCAAAAGAAGTCGCGCTAAAACACAAATTACTCGAGTTATTGTACATAAATATCGAGCACATACATAAAGATGCTGAAACAATTTTTTTTTTGGTGCACAAATCATCTATTAAGCAAGTTGAGCATGTGATCAAAGAAGTCGAGCTACCACACAAAGTACTTGAGTTATTGTTCATAGAAATCGAGCAGATACACCAAGAAGTTGAGTTGAACAAGTTATCAAAGAAGTCGAGTTATCACACAAAGTATTTGAGTTATTGCACAGAGAAATCAAGCAAATATAAAGAAACAAAAATAATTGATGTATCATTCGCCATAGAAGCTTCGTTTACCATAGATTGTAATTATCGAATACATCTTTGATTATGTTTAGAGATGGAGAATTAAAATAGTTGAAAAAAAATGATATTCATAGAAAAGATGAGAGAATTTGGGAGAAAGACTTAGAAAAAGATGGAGAGTAATTAAAGAGAGAAAGAAAAATCTAATTACGTTGAATGTGTATTGTAGGTTACAACAATTTGGTTGTTTGATAATAATATACCACAGGTGGTATAATCTATTAACTGTCATTATTGTGAGGTAGCAACCCTTCTCTTGAAGTTACTTTGCGCTTAATAAAAAAACATTAAAATTACCAGACTACTAAATTGGAGATTTAAATAGTTATTTTTTTTTTGGCGTAATAAGTGGAGTAAATTCTGGAAAATAAATTAACTAGAGAAAGAAAAAAAAAACTCCGGTAGTCTGATGGTATCCTCTCGGAGAATAGTTTGAATTCGAGAAATAGGAACATACATCGGATGTACTACCTCAGACTTTTTTGTTTTTGAACATATGTGTATTTTTTTTCGAGTTTATTACCTCATATTTTATTTATTTTTGAGCATATGTGTATTTTTTTTGAGCTTATTACCTCGTTTTTGAGCATATGTACATTTTTTCTGAGCTCATTAAAGTTTATAAGTTAGAATTTCATTTTTTTTTTCCGTCAAAACTCAAATTTCACTAAGCTTATATGTAATGCTTTTGAGTTTTATTGTAATTTTTTTGAGCTTAATTTTAATGTGAATGAACTCAAAAACTTTAGAGTAAAACACATAGTTTTTAAAACAAAACTCAAAAATTTTGTTATAATGCTCAGAAACTATAGAACTGGTGGTAGTACATCGGATGTATAATCCACTTACTG
>JAOWBH010000049.1:894603-907389 GCA_028566215.1 Silene coronaria
GATACAATGTTCTCATGTGCTCGAATTGACATGCTCCGGTTTTCAGCCATGTTCCACAACTCCAACGTCTGATTAAGATGAAATTACCAAACTTTTATTCATGGATAAAGCTAAAGAAGAATATTGGTATTTTTTTTCACTAAAACACGAATAAATTCATGCATTTATCAATTTCTAGTTTCAGGGACAATGCCAGTCCCACATGAGCTGCAAGTAAAAAAACGCATGGACTGAATGTCTTATACAAATCTGACTATTTTACCGGATATCCATATTCAATAATCCATCTTTTCATTGTCTGATCCAAACCACTTTGGAAATTCAATTTTTTTCGGACCATATACAAATGGATTACTAGATGGAATGATAATCAGATACTTCAGATAAAGAAAAGCCATATTAATTTGTTCAACACTAGATAAAGAAAATCATTTTGGGATTTAGGCTCATGTTGTGGTGCTTTTTTGGGGTATTCCTTCATTACAATCATGCTGAATTAATGTGCTAATCAGCCATCCAGGTGTCCATGTAACGTTGATTTTCCTACTTGAAGGGTGTTGATATTACAACTTATATTGCTTTGTTTCATACATTAACAGATTTTACACACATAAATGATCGCAACAGAAATTCTTAGTTATTTAATACGGAGTATAAACTTTCCCCATTCTCCTTGTTTGATGAAGGGTAAATTGAAGGAAGAAAAATGAAAATATAAAATATAAGATCATCCAACTGTTCCCATAGTAGCTTATTTTTCCTTCAAAAAATGCCAATCATACCCTTTTCCACCCTATGCAACAAAGAAAGTTTGTCCGGAACTGTATATTCCAGGGATGACTTTTTTACATTAAAAAAAAATTGTGGGAATATTTCCTCTGAATCTAACAGAGCCTTAGGAATAGGACATATTCAAAGCTAAATACAGATAGATCATCCATTAGCACGGGTATTTTCAGATAGATTACAGAGTAGGTGTGTATGCAACAGAAATGATAACTCACATTCTGTTCATAACTAGGACACACAAAAGGCCACAGTTGAAGGTTTCACTGAATTATTCTTTTATAAGATCTTTCAAGGAAGAAGTAAAAAGAAGAAAGAAAAAAAAAAAAAAAACTTACCCGTGTCCCTCCGACAACCAATAAGGTTGAGTAACTAGGATGAAAGACGCATGAATTGAACTGATTCCCACTCAACTCATGAACGCATTCTCCTGATGTCAACGACCAAACTTTTACACAATCTTGACTAACTGATGCCAGAAGTTCTCCGCTTGCATCCCAGCAAAGGTAGTTTACAACATCAGTGTGTGCCTATTTTACACACAAACCATGTGGACTGGTTAGGGTTCTAGCAAAGGCGTTATCTTGGCCTACAAATGATAAGTAAACTCAAAGTAACTCAAACAAACCTGGAAGGAATGCACTAGTCTATCTGATTCGATGTCAAAGATGGACACAACTTTGTCTGACGCAGCTGCAAGAAGGTGTCCTACTCTTGGTTGAAATCTCACTAATGCAGTACCACCCTGATATGTCCAACTATAAGTATCTCAAACCAATGCGAAAACATTCTCAATGCTAAACATATGGAGTACTAACCTTAGACATACGAACACAGGAAAATGGACTCATGGACCAATAGTGGATTTCATTGTTACTATCACAAAAACAGAAAAGGTCGCTCTTTTTAGGGTGGAAATCCAGAGACATCACATGAGCTCCTCGCCCAGGGTAGACATTCAAACAATAGCTCGGCTGCATGACGAAGACAAAAAAAGTTAGCTAGGTGTTGAAGTTCAAGCAAATTATCAGAAAATAGCAAAATGTAACTTGCAAACCAACATTAGATGCATCCCATAGCCGCACAGATCCATCAAATGAAGCTGTAGCCAAATGCGTTGAATTTGGCCTGAAACGAACATCCGTAATTACAGATTTGTGTTCCTCCGGAGTACTCTCTGTTTGCAGGGTATCCATGTTCCAAAGGACAGCCTAAGCAACAAAGGGACACAAATGAGTTTTCACTGTTATTGTACAGCATATGTAAGCCAGTGCGTGTGCCATGTTCCCTGACTACCAATGTTATCATTGGGTGTGCAGAGATATTAGTTTGAAGAGGGGCAAGGTGCTAAGAGGCGAAGGCTGTGACGCGCAAAGTGCAAGGCGAAGGCGCACGCCTTTTGGACGCGAGGCGCCCTATTTTCAGATACAAATTTGTATTTTCCAAATAAAATTTTGATCAACAATACCTTTTTTTTAGAAGTTTTCATGTTGGCTAAAATGTAAAAGACTAAACGTTGGGAACAATGGGGAAAAATGATCATAATTAAATCAGGATGAAAAAGATATGGAAAGTGCGTACTAGCGAGTCTTGTTAAGTGAGCCTCTTCTAAAATGCATCGAGGCGTTTTGGCTAGTGCCTCATCCAAGGCGCGCCTTAGGCGCACTCCTGGCACGTTTTATTAAACTAAGTTTAAGTGACCTAAAAAAAGTTGAGTAGAAAGCATTGCACCTTCTTGTCATGTCCGGCACTGGCTAGAAACTTGCCATCTGATGAAAAATGACAGCTTGTCACAGTGTTCCTTGTTCGTATGCAGCCCACTTCAGCAAATGAAAAGGCTGAAAAAGAAACAGTTTTTACATGAAGTTAAAAGTTTCAAAACCATTGCTAAGAATGCATTTTTGACTATGCAATCCGCATACCTTTGGGGGCCTCCTTTGGTTCAGCTGGACTTTGTTTAAGTGTCGCATAAAGATCTCTTCCATCCCCTGCATCATGGGACAAGAATGATTCCACATTATCTTCGAGAGCTACATCTCCAAAATGCTCTATATCATCCTGCACCAAAAGACATTCAGAGATTAATACAAGTCAAACACAGCAACTACAGGTAAGGTACTCATTTAAGGAGATACCAGCTGATTTGAAGAAGAAGCCAATCCTCCGGTCCCTTCGGTGCCATACATCATTAAGCTCTTAGGCATGCTGTTGGCCTGCTGGAGACTGTTGGCTGTCCCGTTGCCATCACCAGGTGTATGAGTTGAAGGAGGAGAATTAGGTGAAGGCCCTACTGTATTGCCTGTGCCAGTACTATTTGCAGGGCCAGACGAAGAATGTTGTTTCCTTTTTCTATTCTGTTGCATACAAATAATATCAAAAAGATTTGTGAGCATCATTTATTTTTTGGAAAAAATAGCTCTTTCATTCCGTATGTCATTTGCAAATTATATGAAAAAGTCTACTTGCTAAAGTATGATTACACTCATTATACTGCATATAAAAATGGAGAACTGAGGTAAATAGTTTGGCCATGTGCATTATCATATAGTCATCTATTCAAATATATCTTCATTTATAAGAGCTAGACAAATAGACAACTTCTGAGGAGAGCAACCTTTACAACGAGTGAGAACTAAGTTGAAACAAGAGATACACTGGTTTGTTTACATCAAATGACATATTATATCCACAGTTAAGAGGACTGAACTACATATGCTATTGTTGTATGGACAATACCCAATCTTAGCTAGAAGCGTTGAATGAGAGAGAAGCAGAATTTTCGAAGAATACACCATACCCTCTATAAAAACGGATTATATCCCTTATAGGGTGGACATGACGTAAGATTTAATTGGAGTCAGTAACTCAGTAAAAGCAACAAAGGTCTCAATTTAAAAATAAACAATTAGACAGGAAAATACAATATTAACAACATAGAATTGTGATAAGTTCCATGAGAAGGCGCACAACCTGTTGAGCTTGCTGCTGCTGTAACTGTTCTTGCTGCTGTGTAGAAGGCTGCTGGATTTGGCCCATCTTCATCTGTGAAATAAAGATAAAGAATGTGGGAAATCAAACAACGATTGAACACCAGATGAACATATAATAAAAGATCCAAAATCTGCTAAAAGGGATAAACAGGATAAACAGAGGAACATGATGCTACATCTGGTGTGAATATGAATACTCACACCATTAGAAAAGGTTGGATCCTAAGCAGGGTATTTGGAGATTGATGAAAGCATCCTTAATATCCTTACTAGCCATCTTTACACAAAGTTCAGTTGTGTTATCAGTTGACAGCCTGCAGTATGCTCTTCTTGATAGAGGGTGATATAAGACAATAATAAATTGTAATACCATTTATTTGGGACAGACCCAAAATGAATTAGTGATCAGTCTACTGTGGATGGAAGCACTACAAATTAAAGCAAATGTGAAAAGAGATGACAGACCTGTGGTGAACTAGATTGCATCGGAGAGCACACATCACTTCTTGTCGATTGAGCTTCTTTGATATTCAAGGTACCTTTAGGTAGTCCACCAAACCTTCTAGGGTCATTATCTCCATAACTTGGTGAAGTTCCAAGGCTGTTTTGTGCCTGAGCCTGTGACATGACTTGTTGCTGCTGTGCCGCCAAAAGAATTTGATTTTGCATTAGTGGTGCTGGCTTTTGTGTTTGCATTCTTAATTGCTCAATTCCCTGCTTAAAAAACAGAGGACTTACCCATGTAAATATTATGAAATATGACCACGGACCAAACATATTAGATGATCTTGAAAAGAGTGAAAACTTACAGTTAGGGGCCAACCCTTCAGAGGTAGATTGTTGATACCGGAATTTATACCTATTCAAAGTTTGTCATAGTCAAAACTTAGAAGCCAGATTCAATAAATAGACACTGAAAGAGAAACTGTTCAGTAAACATTTTTTTTTTTTACATAACATGGAATACCAACTAAAGATAGTAAGACCTTGTTTGGATACCAAACAGGAGGCCAGGAGGGAAAGGGAGGGGAGGGGGAAAGGAGGGAGGGGAAAGGGAAGGGAAGGGGAGGGGGAATGGGGAGTGGATGTTTGGTTACAATTCCCCTCCAAATCTTTCCGATACTGAAGGGATCTTAATTTGCCTTGGAGGAGGGAAAATGGATCCCTCCAAATCCATTTCCCGCCACCCTTATTTGCTATCCAAATAAAAGGATATTAAATCCCCTACTCTCTCCCTTTCCTTTCCTTCCAAATCCCTCCATCCAAACACGTCCTAAGAGTTGACAACCTATGCAAAAGGCGAGGTCGATGATTAAGCTCTTAAGTTACCATAAGCAATCTCGTCTACGAAAGAGGAGGATAGGCAAGTGCCAGTGAAAGTGGAGTCCGGCAAACACGTTACCTTGTACAACTCCTTATAGCAATTTTTTAAGTATTTTTAACAATTTATGTCAACTTCTATACTATTACTACCTATCATCTCCGTCTCCTAGTACAAGTAGAATACATAATAAAGTACAATACAGCTTTGGCAAAGCATTCAGCTGCTACTCTTTGACGGATATAAACTAGGATACATTGGCCAGAGGGAAGATCAGAAAACTAGACAACGATGTTGTGAGGGTAGCTACTCTCTCTGAGTCTCTGTTCAGAAAGAAAGGTTGGCCACATTATTTAAAAGTCCAAACACAGCATATTTGATGATAAAATATTGCGCATGTATGACAAATTGGAAGTGAATTTCAAATAGTCTCTTCTACAAGAAAGAGAGTTCCACAGAAATTACATTACATGAAACTAATAAAGGTGGTGAAAAAAAATCAAAGAGAAGATAAGAACTTCAAAAAATGGAAATGATAATGTACAAAAATTCAAGAGCAAAGAAAAATGGTTTAAAAAATAAAGAAGATAAAAAGTAAAGAGTAAAAAATAAAATCCCTTCATCCACTTTGATTTTTTTCCCTCCACACCGCCCCCTTCAGTGCAATATGTTCTTCAATCCCAAGTAGACTCGGAAAAGTGTTCCATTAGGTAACCCCTACCCTCACAATTTTATTACTAGCATTCCCCAAGCCTCTTGAGTGGGGTCTCAAGATGATACTCTAATGCATTCACTTGAGGAAGTGATAGGTACACAACAAAGATTAGAGACTATGCCTTCAGGCAACTAGGTTATATATAATTCGTTCATTCAAAGCCAAAATTAGCTTTACTACCATGGTTTTTGACTTTTTTCTTGTTTATATGTAATACTGTAGAGTATATTGACTAATGGACGAATATTGGGTTACACTATGGTCTATGTATGAAAAAACACCAAGGGCATGGCACCCTTACGCAAAAGGAGAGCGGGGAGATTACGTACTCAAGCTATAGAAAGTAATTTAATATAAAAATAGAAAAAAGTTAAGTGCCGGTGGGAAGAAGCAACTGACTCTAACTATACAACAAACTTAAAAAAAAAATTGGATTGTTGACGGGAAGTAGCAATGTCGTCAGAAATTCCTTTCTGACCAAATATTAGCTACATCCTCAAATTGATCTGTTGAGAATTAAATCATATTTCTCCTTCTAGTGTACTCACATGGGCTCATTAAAGCGATTTGCTCTATGCTCTTGACAATTAAATACGAGTAATAGTTGCAAGAAGAGATAGAAAGACAAAAATAATTCAATTTATCATAATCAGACCTGCACCCGGAAGCCCAGATTTGGATTGCAAAATAGTCTGTCCATAGATTGATGAAGGATCCATCTGCATAGATTTTTGAGATGCACCTACATTCACCTCAGTCTTGATCTCCTATTATCACATACGTTACAAGTCAATAGTTAGCCGTACTTAGGAAGACGTTTTTCAACAGTAATAAAAAAAATGGGAAAAATAAGAAAGATTTGCTACTTACCGTGGCCAAATGAGGTCGTGACTGGATTTGCTGCAAAGCTGCAGACATGTTCCCAGAATTGCCTTGGACCAACTGGCTGAATCAAGAACAATGGCAGATATAACAAGCTTTCCAGTATAAGAAAAGGTGTTTGCAAAAGCTAGGTCACTCAAATTTTAGTAAGGAGAGACATGTTTACCCTTGCTGATTGCCTGATGGTTTTAGTAGGGCTATCCTGTTATCCATAATACCTGGAAATCCATCTGAATCAATTGATGAGAGAGTTCGTGCAACCTTCACTCATTCTAAGAACACATAAATACGACAAACCCGTTATCTAATAGAAAATCATACCATTAACAGGTCCACCAAGCGGAGGGTGAATAGCCCCACCTCTCTGCATCTGAGCGTTCCGCTGCTGCATCATTTGCATCTGTTGCATGTGCAGCTGTTGCTGTTGCTGCTGCTGCTCTCTGGTCTTCATTTGTTGCGTCTGATAATAAATTTATAGGAGTAAACAATTTAATCCAGTTTCAACGGAACAATTGTGCACAGAAGCTACTGCATCCCGGGAATTGCCATCATTGGGACACAACAAAAAATACACAAACTTTCTGCTAAATAGTAACCGGGATTATTTCTAAGGAATCACCCTCCCCCTCCCCTCCCAAAAACATAGGAAGCTGTACAAGTGTTGGAAGTTAGTGTGGTTATACGATTCATAAGAATAAAAATTAAATATTGAAAATTTCACAGTTAAATAGTAGCCATTTAATAGTGTCGGAGAGAGGCCTCTTAGGTGAGTAGAGCTAGTAGTCTAGCACAAGGTGAGAAAGGTCCTCTGCCAAACGTCACCTTCCTTCTATTTCTAATCCGTTAAAACAAATCCTCACCCAAATGCCAACATGTTTTCAACGTAAGAAATTATCCTTGAAAATGCTACAAAATTAGAGTTCGATTTGTAATTTATTCATAAAAGCTCAGCTATACATAGGTTATGCAGCAAAAAGGTGAGCACGAAAAAAGCACCTCGATATAAGCCGCTGCAGCCTCAGAGTGCTTTTCATTTGTTCTAGCAATAAAGATGTCCCAGAAGACGGACCACCATTCAAAAAGAAAACCACCAGGAGCATCAATAGCTGCAAAACACTTAAGGAGTTATACATGTTGCAGCCGGTGATGATTGCAAACTTACGGACAATGACAAATCAACATAGTTTGGAAGTAAATGACGGTTATTTACCAACTGGATCGGTAGCCACCTTCCCTTCCTCCATGAAGGCTTTCGCAGAATTATGCAGTTTTCTTTTTAACAAATAATCATGGATATACACGTCCAGCCTGCATGGTAGCACAAGCCAAACAACGTGAATTAAGAATTTTAATACACATCTGACATTCTGAAAAAAACATAATATAGCCAAACCACTTCATAAAAAAACGATATTGCACAATGAGAAGCCAATATCAAACCTTCCTCCCAAAACCAGGCTACCAATTTAAGTCTTACACATTTAAAAATATATATATATACAAAGACATTCTGAAAAAAAAAAATTACGATATCGCCAAACTACTTCATAAAAATCGATCTTGAACAACGAGGTCTCGGCCTAGTAGTTAAGAATAAGGTACGATATCTCCAAGTTCAAAATTCCTTCTACATTAATCATAACACGCCTTTAATCCCTCGTTTCGGACCCTAAAAAGAAAATATTGCATCTTTCTTCAAATAGTCACATCAATTCATTACTTCCTAACTAAATTTTGACTTCTAAAGACCCTACTTCCTCAAATTTCCTAAATTCTACTCAAAAATCCAAAACCCAACAATAATTAATTCAGATACCAATCAAATGTTCATTAAAAACAAAAATTACCCAATAGATTAACAACAAAAATCAAAAATTTTGAACTTTTGCAACATAAAAAAAAGTGTAAATAAATCACTTTACTTACATCTTATCAGCTTCCCAATTACTCTGCGACATTATTTCTCCACCTATTTTTTTAGCTCTTACCTGAAAAATTCAATCTTTTTGCAACATATAGTAAAATTAACAATCAAAAATCAACAATTACACATCAAAATCAAATAAAATAGAAAAAGATCATTAATTACAAGATCCACTAACATAAATCACAAAAACAAAATAAAATTTAACAACTTTGAGTAAGAAAAATTAATAATAAAAGATCTTAACCTCAATTAGAAGTAAGATGATCACTTAAGAAAGAAAGAGAAAGAAGTAATTGTTTAATATTATGATGATGATTGTGTAGTTATGTGTGTATAAATATATGAATTTATATGAATTTGTTTCTAAAAAAAGTGTGATTAAAAATTTAAAATTGGGAGAAAATCATGGGATTGTTGAGAAAATTGCAAAAAAAAAAAATGCAGAAAGTGATAATTAAATTATTAAAGTGAGGAAGAATAATGTGGGAAAATAATATCAAGGTTATGTGTTTGTGTGATGTGGTACAGCTAAGTCTATTTTATTATTGTCACGAGTGTGGGGTGTGGGGTGTGGGGTGTGACCTGTGGCCTGTGGGATGTTACCACAACTACGTTTCTAAACGGAGATACGGAGATTTCTTAGTTTAGTGGTTAAGACTGAAAACGGTGTGATTATCGTCTTGATTTGAGCATCGTTACGGACTTATGGTTGATTAGTTGGTAGTTTTTTTTATTATGATGTAAATTGGGGTGTTTGATATGAGTTATAGTTTTCTCGCCACAATTGCTCTTCGAAGAAGTAGCAATTGGCCAATAAGTTTTTCTCCATATTCATGCCAATAACGAATTCACGATTTCAATGTTAAGATGAGGTGAGTAACTATCACATCAAACTCATCTAGTTTTCTAATAGTAGGTTGTTGTAATTGGAACTTAAGGTTAGGTCTGAAAAAATAAACCTGAACCCGAAAAATCGATTGAAAATACAAAGTGGCGTGCTTGTGACGGACACTATCTGTCACAAGCTGAAGACGGATAGTGTCCCTCTCACAATAAGACAAGTGGGAAGGCAAGTGGAGGAAAATGGAGCACTTCATGGATAGTGTCACTTGCATATTGTGAGAAGGGCATTATTCGTCTTCAGCTGGTGATGGATAGTGTCCGTCTTCAATAAGAATGTGTGTTGAAAATATCTGAATTGATATAAATTGAACACTCAAACTGAACCGTTTTTAATATAGCTAACCATGAATACATCTAAATTAATACTCCCTCATATTCATTTTTTTCTTCCCTATTTCCTAAAACGGATTATTCAGGGGTTTTTTTTCCCTCTCTTATTTTAGTAAGTTTTTATTAATATTACACTCTCACCTCTCTCCTATCACCGAACCACACTCATATTTTTTATTAATATTTAATCCTAATTATTCATATCTCTCTCCATTCATCAAGTCTCACTCATATCATTTATTAATATTTAATCATAATTATTTATACCTCTTTTCAATCACTAAACTTCACCCTTAATATTATACCCCCTCCCTAAATTTGTGTGCCCTCCAACAAAGGGAAGAAAATGGTGGATATGAAGGAGTAATAACCTAACAGGTTCACTTAAATGAAACACCAATTCTCATTTGTGACGGAAGGTATCCGTCACAAGTGAGTGACGGATACCGTTTCCTCTCACAAATGACTCATGTAAGGGTGAGTGGGAAGCACATGGGGGGTGCCCCACCTTGTCCCTCTCTCCCTTTTGTGAGAGGTCACAAGCTTGTGACGTGAATAGCCCGTCACAAGCAAGACGCTTTGTAAATGAAAATGTTTATTTTTTCATAAATTAAAAATACTCCTAATCTAGAAGTTTTTTCCATCAATTCGTTATTTATTAATGATAATTTTGAATCATTACATTCACACTGAAAAATATAAGTAATATTAAGTCATTTCTTTTATACTGAAACTCACCTGAACTGACCTGATTTGTATCTGACTCGATACTTCAAATCGATTAATGTGGCTAACTAAAATGTACTCGGCCAAAATTGAACTCAAACTAGCATATTTAAACCGATATGAAATGAACTAATTGACCCATTGGCTAAGTCAACCTGAAGTTTATTGCTACGAATAAATGAAGGCAAATCAACGTGTGTTTATCATAAATTAAACGTGTAGGATATAAATATTGTATATGTATCAAGATTATGATACGTTTTGAATTTTTTTTTTCCAATGTGTTTAATAACTAATAATTCACTTTCCAAGACTGTCATAATTGAGAATAAAACTCACTTTATTTATAGTTAGTCGGTTGCTCTTTAGTCTTGGTTATATAAGCTTTTGCGACAAATTTTTATGTGGTATCTAAGCCAGTGATTCAGCTAGAGATTGAAAGGTTAAGTGATTAGATAATGTGTCCCTAGGTTAACCTAACAACCACCATAATGCTACTTGGCATCATGATGCTAGTACACAAAATGAAGTCGGGTAGATAGTTCTATAGTAGTGTCCTAATTCCTAAAAGGTTGTTGGGGTGTTTAGGTTTAATCACAAATTTATTAGGCAATTAAGGTTTAACTAATCTAAATCAGTTATTTTAGGTGGACGAATGCCAACATTTATTCTAATTTCAGACAAGCTTAAAATTGTTTTTTTTTTTTACAAATGTTGTGGGTTAAGAAATGAGATCATGTGAGTCCTCCTTTTTAGGGAGTCCTTGAATCCTCATCTAACCACTAGATCAAGGGAATAAATGACCATTAAAACAAAATAAAGGCCTGGATTAAATCTCACCCTTCACTCATTCACTCTTCCCCACTTTCACTTCTCATCCCTACCTCTTTATCTCTCCTCTTTTTCCCTCCCCCACTACCCCCCAACCCCACCACCCACCACTGCCACCACCTTCCCCATTGTTGTAATCACATATAAAATGTAGTGCAAAACAGTGACGGAATCATTGTCAAATGAGATTAAAACACAATGATAGAAAACGCGGATTAAAAAAATATAATTATCTAAAACATTCTCAAATGGTAAGTCAATACAAATGCCACTTTTACTAAAAAAAGGCTAAAAATTAAAACCTCAAAAGTGTTAGACAAATCCAAAATGAAACGATAAATAACAGAGTTGGATCCTAACTACTCGGTAGCTCACACCAGATCTCCAGCAAACCATCACCTGTCATGTTATGCAATAATATGCCACAATCAGTGGGGTGCAACTCGGGCGTTCTCCCAGCCATATTACATCAAGTAAAATGAAAAATGCGATAATATAACAAAATACTATTTGAAACTTAAATCATAAATAAATCAACATATGTTTAAAACATAATCAAATAATAAATATTTAAAACCAAACTTACTATTCAAAAGGTAGAGTATCAAAATAGCAATATCTCATATCTTCTTATGGAATTTGGCTTAGTGACTTAGTCTAAATTTTCACTCGGATATATACTAAAGTACCATAGTACCAAACTAACTTTGTTAACTCAGTGTTAAATGGCGACCAACTTCAAGCTCTCGAGAACTCAGTGTCACGCTGTGGTAACCGACTACAAGCTCACTAACTAGGCTACTCAACTATAATAGGATGGCGTCTTACCACGTAGTGTAAGGTCTTAGTCTAAGGCATGTACACAACTCCTGGGATATTCTACACCCAATCTGACCACTGATGACAATTCGCATAAGCATCAGTTCTATAGCTGATGGTAAAACTGTATACCTAAGCTTATTATTCTAAATCTTACACCTTACTTATTTCATAAGTTATTCAAAACAATCTCAATTGATATTTATTATTCAAAGATTACTCACGCATGAAAAATATCATTTAATCAACTTTCTTGAAGAAAACATTCTTTAACTTCTAAAAAAAATAGAAACCTACTATAAATAGTAGTTACTTAAAAACAAACAAGCTTTCTTAAAAAATTACTAGAAATAATAACTAGTTAAAAGTATTAACTTAACAAGTTAATAATTTATTAAAATAGCTAATATAGGCCATGTGATAAATATCCTAATTCATAATACAAAAGGTGTTTGTGTGGAAACAAGCACAGTGTAACACCCCCAATTATCCGGCCAAGATAATTGAAGGTGTCACCGCCTCGGTTTCCCGAGGTAGCGATTCCAAAACTCCAATC
>JAOWBH010000049.1:947163-970530 GCA_028566215.1 Silene coronaria
AGCTGAGAATGAGGATGGACTCTACGGGTCGCAGACGCCTTCGGGTTTCTTTCAATTTCTTCGGCTATTAATTTAATTCAGGATAAACCGAGTGAGAGTGCGGATACGTGCTGGAAGTTGTCGTGGAAAACTTGGGCGCCACAGCGGGTGCTGCTGTTTTTATGGCTTCTCCTCCATGATCGTATAATGTCTAATGTGAATAGAGCTCGTCGTGGGTTCACGAATGACCCTTGCTGTGGGGTTTGTGCTGGAGTGGAAGAATCATCTTTACATCTACTACGAGATTGTAGTGAGGCTAGGAAAGTGTGGAGCCTATTTCCGTTTGCTAGGAGTTCTGAATTTTTTGCGGAACAATCGCTTCGTGCTTGGGTCACGATGAATTTTCTAAAAAAACAGGTAGGAAGGCCTTGACTCTTGGCCTACGCCTTTCTCAATTGTGTTTTGGTGGTTATGAAAATGGAGAAATTGTCGGATTTTTGGTAGAGGAGCTGAGGTACCGAGAGATGTGGCTGCTTTCTTAGCGCAGCAAATCTGGAAACTACAACATGCTAAGGAATCCATTGATACAAACTTTCTGCCCAGTGAGGAGATCTAAAGAAATTTTTGTCAGGTGGGTTGCACCGCTATGGGAATGGGTTGCTTTAAATATTGATGGGGCATCTAAGGGAAATCCTGGTCTCTCGGGCGCAGGAGGTGTTTTTAGAGATTCCTCGGGTCGGATAATCACTGCTTTTTCAGAGAAGATAAGGTTACTGTGACTAGGGCGGAGATTATGGCACTCAAACGTGGTTTGATAATTGCCAAGGAGCGTCTTTTTCCTCGTATCTTGATTCAGGCCGACTCTCAAGTGGTGGAAGTTTTTTGCGGTTAGACCATGATCTTCTGTCTGCCCATTCCCATTTAATTAAAATTTGCAAGTGTTTTATTCAGGACACACATTGGGAGGTCAAGATGCCTCACATTTATCGGGAAGCGAATCAATGTGCGGATTGGCTAGCTAATCTTGAGTTTCTCAATCTCATCACCTACGGATTTTCGAAGAATTTGAGATGCCTAATCAACTCTTCCTTCTTGCTCAGCAGGACCTAGGTGGCTTGGCATGGCCTCGTGTTGTACCGCTAAACTCTACTTAGTCTGGTTGTTTTATTGTTTTAGCTTTGGGTCTAATCCCGCTTTGTTTGACCAAAAAAAAACATAGAGCACTTGCACCACAATGAAATGACATGCGAACAAAGCCTTAGAGCAACTTCAATGGTTGCATTAAGGGACTCGCTTGCAGTTATCCAAAATTATCAAGCGTATGTTCACCATTGGAGACGAAAAATATGCTCCTGCTTGTAAGCAGATCTAGTTTGGCCAAGCTACATGCTCAACTTTTAATTGTTAAAAAATAAGTAATTAAAAAATAAAAATATAATTGAAAATATACTCTTTCTTTTTCATAATAATCTTCCCCTTTCATTTTGGCACAAGGATTAAAGAAACACATTACCCCACCATATAATTAAATCTGGATCACACAAACACACTACCTCACCATACAATTAAATTTAAACCACATAAACACTTGCCAAAAAAGGAAATAGATGTGGTGCGATAAATTGTTCATTTGATAGGGGCCAAATACAAATACAAATACGCAGAATTTGTACTCTAACTTGGCTATAATGGAGAATATTCGGGAAAAAAAAAAGTAAAATTGCTTCCTTATTCACATTTGCACTCTAAAATTCCACATCTTGTCCCCAAAATGAACCAATTAGTGTACTCCGTATCATGTTCCAGAAACACCACATATTGTGCATTTCAACAACAAAATAATAAGGTATTACAAACATATTTGATTGCTCAAACAATTCCGATTACAACAATATTTCTTTGTACAAAATATAAACCGGAGAAAATAATGCGTACACCCTTTCGGGTTTCGACCACTTCGAACCCCAAACATAACAAAACTGACTCCACCCACTTCTAATAAATAACGGATGGGGAAGAAATGAATGAAATTCCAGAAAGAAGGCAAAAGGGGGATTAAAACTATTATCCCCAAATATAAAACCCCTTCTTAACTATAAACCTAATTTACAAATATATGGGGTGAAAGAATTACCTAAATCTATCACCACATGAGACACCAAACAAATTAAATGAAATGAATACACGGTTTAACGTATGAAAGAGAATTTCTACCTTTGACACGGAATGGGCCGTTTTTAGTCCAAGGAACATCATTCGTGTAGAAACTGGAAGTCCAGGTTCTCAAGAAGTTCTTCAGCTGGTTTTACGTCTAAGAACTCTTTTGCTTTCATTGAATTGGAGATATCATCAACAGAGAAAGGAATGCTGCATTCCAAGAGTATAATATGTTATTTGCATGGATAAAATATGCCTTTAAACCTTGAGGCCAATTGAATAAATATTCGAGTTTATCGCATGCGTTTTTATTTTCATATCATGAAAATTTTAAATACACACAAATACGTCTGTCAACAATACATAATACTACGAGGAATGTCAATATAATAATGTATGTAACGTATATACAAGAAACTTCATTTTTTATATATTGCACTATGGCCATGTCGAGCTGTCCTATGCTATAGCTTCGATAAGAGAGTTTTGAAGAAAATAAGCACTCGAAAAGAACTAGATTGGCATCAATTTAACAAATGGAACTTTATGGAACTTGATAAATTTAACAATGCGTGGTGTTTCTGGCCATGGTCACCTATTGTACTACCTTGGGATATGTTTGACCTGAGAATCCAACTCTTTCAGGTCCAGAACACAGATCTGTGAATTTTGGTTTTAGGGCTATTCTGGGCCCAGCATGGAGATACTAGCCTAGGCCTTATAGAACAATCCATTGAAATCCCTAGTACTAACAACAAAAGGAACAACGAGAGCTTTAAGAGAAACATGAATCCTTGGTAAAGTGTGATGCCCATACCTGGAACTGTCGTCTAACAAAAAGGAATTGCCAACAGCATTATTAGAGTCTTCTGTCATTAACACTCTCATGCTGGAAATTACCTGTAGCGAGGAAATAAAGAAAGATGCATCTCACTTCACCGAAGCATATATAAACAAATACACCAAAGACAGACGGGATGAAAGCTTACATCAGGTGACACACTTCGTGTGTTATAATTGTCGTCCCAATACAAGGTACATATTCTATACAGTTGCTGCACACTCAAAACCTGAAACATAAATGCCGCAAAAATTATACCATATAGTAAAAGAATCAATAATGATGTAAAATCGGCCATTAAGTAAAAAGGTCATTGTCGATAATAAAATATGGTCACTACTCACTCATAGTATGAAAAAAAGGGGCAGTAACTAAAACGGCCACACCAACAATACTAAAAGAGATACTATTACCACATCCATGAGGTCATTTAACTTCTAAGTGGAATGGTCTCATGCTAATCTTACAGTGTACTGCATTATATGAGAATTTGTGTGGCCCTATTTGTTGGTTCAATAGACATTTTCTATTTTCATCTCCTTACAGATATGCGTACATTAACAAAAATATTCCAGCAGGTCATCTAAACAAATTCTCTGTATCAAAAGCTTATGTAAAGACTTACAGGGCAGAGGTCGTTCGTAATTTCATCATAGGAAATCCTAAACTTCTGGTGTATGACCTGTTGCAAAGAGTGAAGGTTTTAATAATATAAAAAAGACACCTTATCGGAACAAATTTCAAATATAACTGAAACATGCAACTAACACAATGCAGATGGCAATAGCGGGAAGGGAAAAAAAAAAACTGAAATATTACAAATCAGGAAAAAAAAAACGAGTGAACATACCAGGAAGCCAACAGCTTGCCTTATGTGCTTAAGTTCATCCCAAGATGAACCTGCATACTGTCAAAGATAAAATAGAATAAGACCAATAAAACACACACTTGTGCTGGAGATTATGAAGGAATGCAAACATTCCCGCCTCCCACAGCCACGTTTCAATTTTACGAGGGAGACTTTGAGGCATTAGAATAATATTGTGTTGTAGTGGTTTTTTGACTTGATATCTAAATCAAGATAATTTGAAAAGGTAGGAAAAATAATACGACATCATTTCTTATGACCAACTGGTCTATTATAGGATACTTACCTCTTCCTTCGCTTGGGCACACCAGAGTTCTAATTCAGCTAATCCAGCTTTCACGTATTCCCCATTGCTAAAAGAACAGCATTCTCGACGTAGCAGGAGACTACAAAATAAAAATCAAGCTTGTTATGTCTACTGAATGTTCAGAAAAAAATAACCAAACCTAGCAAACATAAACTTACCTGTTGAAAAGTTGTACATTGATATATGAGAATATTTGAGTAAATATTGTCTGACACAGAACTGGCGGAACCTGAACACAAATCACCAAACAAAGGCAACACATATTCAGATTTGAATGAGAATAGATTTGAATGAAACGTGGGGCATGGAAAAATAGATTATATGCTTACAAAATTATCTTTCAGCATCGTGAGAAGGGAGTTGAGGCAGTCAATGATGCTCTGCCAATGATTTGTTGCAGGACCTTTGCCGAAAGATCTTCCTGATCTGAGCGCACCTCCCTTTGATGTCCTAGGAGCCTAGAAGCAAAAAATGGTAGGTGTCAAATCCCGAAAAAGAGAAAGCATTAATAGCTACAATTGAAACGTGATAACCACCCAAAACCCTATCTCAAAAATTAACTAAGCTGATATGGTGAAGTGGAAGCACAGGCTTTATAAACCAAGGGACCATGGCCCAAAAAATGATTTCATACACCTGACTTATTGAAACTAGCCTTAACTGATCCGAGTGACATGTTTGCCATGTCTAGTGACAATACGGACAACCCATACAATCATTAATTGCGCACTTAAATACACATCTGCCTATCACCAGAGTGCTAAAGCTCAAAATGTTGCAGATAACAAAAGTCAGTCTTTCAAGGAGAAACCAGGCAGATCCAGAAGCACCTCAGTGGCCCAGGAATATTGCTCAAGGACTAGATTTAGTGAATACAAAAATAACTTTGACTTCAAAGTTAAAAGATCATATTATGTAGTTAATACACATGTGAGTGTCCCAGATTGACAAAATGGAGTTCACCGCTTTATGCTCAAGGAGTCACTCCTACCACCAATGGTTTTAGGATGAAACCTTCTTGAACTTATAAAGTGGACTACCTCCCCTTTTGGGTACTTATAAAGTGGACTATCCCAAACCTAGCAAGTTTTTATCCTAAATTAACATCAATACGACAGACCATTTTATCTGAATAGACCATTGTATCTGAATAGTCAATCGAAGACAAAAATTTTAAAACACTTTCTATTCACTATCTGGCCCCTTAAAAAGGCAATGTTCTCCCAAAAATTGTATCTCGCCCAAATTACCAGCCACTTGCTCGTGAGGAAGAAGCCATAGATTGATTGAGGCACTTTAAGAGGGAAAATGGAGGAAAAGATCAATTGGAGGATATAAGTAAAGCAAGGGACTAAAATGAGGTAATCAGTCTCAATTAGCGCTACCTGAAATTTATATTACAAGATCTACAAACATCGCCAACCTTGTAGTGACCTTTCTATTGCAAAAGCTTTTTTTTTACGACCCATGATGAAAATTGGATCGACAATTGGGTCAATCAATTGCTATTCCACAATATAAAGAAGCGCGCACAACTTATCAGCTATTTAACTATTTTGCTTAATAACATAATACCTAAGTCCAAACACTCTTTAAGGCAAAGAACCGTAAATTCTGGATGTGAGGAATGATTGAAGAAATGAAATAAATAAAAAAATAAATAAAAAGGATGTTCTACATGGTAACCGTGTTTTTTCGTCATTTTCACCAAAAACGCCTTTGACTAGCCCTAACTTTCGACCACGAGTTCCGAAAGCGACGATTTTTTTTTTTCAAATCAAAGATATATCATAAACGCGGTCAAGTTAAAAAAAAATGTCTGCACTCGGAACTCCTCACAAAGAGGTATCACCGTCAGTCAAACTTTAAACCTTGACTGACCGTAATTCTTGCCACGAGTAAAAACTGATTTTTTTTCCAGATCAATGATCTCGTAAAGCCGGTCAATTTGAAAAAAAAAAAAATCGCCGCTTTCAATCATCGTGAGTTATGGCCAGTCAATGACGCTTTTGTTAAAAACGAGGTTACCATGTAGAAAATAAAAGAACACGGGGTTACCACGTAGAATAACCCAAAAAAAAAAAAAGATGCGTCGGCAGTTTGAAAATACCTGAATGCACAAATTCAGCAATGTTGACAGTTCCTTCTTCATGTTGTCACGAATTATACCATATATCTTCTCCAAGTAAGCAGTGAGCTGTTGTTTAAAAAGTAAAGCCGGGTATTTGGCCTCCACTTGCCGTACAGTTTCAAGAGCAGCTGCCGCAGCAAGGCTTGCAGAAGGAGAAGAGCGAAAGCCCTGGCATGTGGAACCCACATATTAGAAATTAAGCAGGCGAGAAAGTGGTCCTCGTTAAGATATCAAATTATCAATAGAGCAACATAAAATGATAAAAGATTGCATACCATTGTCATTCTCCCAAAGAGAGAAGTAGGGGGTGGTGGTTTGCGTTGTGCAGTTGCAGCACCAGACGCTTTAAGGCTACGTTGAAGAAGAAATAGCAATGCTGATGTATTTGATAGCCAATAAGCCATAGTCTCATTATTATCATCTTGATCCTACATCGTAGCACAGACCAATCAAAGATGATGATAATGATGAATGGTGATGCGATGATTTTAGAAAATGCTCTCAGTAACAAAGCTTATGGTAAAAACTCTCACAACATAAATCAGAACATGGTGGATACTATGAAGAAACTCGAATAATCCACTACTGAACAATCTTAACCTTAATCTCTCACTAAGTATTCAATAACTTAACTTAATGATCTCGTTCACATTACTATGAGTTCTGAACAGCACTTAATTGCTTAATATATAGACTTTTTACAAACAGATTCCACTTACCTCAATGGCAGAACCAATCATCTGAATAAGACGATCAAACACACTAGTCCTCTCTGCTTCAAACGACTTCCAATGGAGAAGGCACTTGTAAATTGTGAATGCCGCCACTGGCTTTCCTTGACTGAAGCCAATATTTTTAGTCACGCAACTTACAAGAGCATCAAGATTCTCCTGCGCAAATGTTTCAGGCCTCTAATTAGACTATGCACATTAGATGGCAGAGCTCTACTATTTAATCAACAACACAACACAAAACCATACATGCTGGCGTTCAATTTGAGATCTGCCGAGCTTGTTTTCACTTTCAAAGTCTAACTTCTTCACAGGAGTTTCACTCTGAGGTTCCTACAGGAGAAAAACAAACACCAAATTGCATGATAGTTGTAACAAAGGATGGACATATAAAGCAAGAGTATAAGTGGAAAAGATGAAAGGATCTACCATTACATTGACTTTGGAATCTTCACTTGCAAGGTGTCCATTCGGCAATTTCTACAGTAAATCAAAGGGATTTTATTACTTAAATCATAAAAGGAAGCAATATTAAAAAGAAACATATAATACATATAAATAGCACTTCAGAAGAATTGACAAGATATAGAATCTTTACTGAGGATACTGGAGTTGTTTCTGAGCTAAGAGGTGCACTGAGCAGTGACTGCTGCCGAAGGATCTGATTTTCAGATTCCATGTCAGAAATTTTCTCTTCAAGCCTGCACAAAGAGTGCAAGACAGCCATCAGAAATCTAAACATTTTGAAAGACCAAAGAAGGTTGTAGAAAGCATGTTGTAAATGAAATATGATGCTCAGAGCAAAACCGAATAATGGAAGAATAACCTTTGCATGGCTGTTTTCAAATTTATCATCTTTGATTCTGCATCTGTTGCCTGTTTTAACCGTTCCTCGCTAAGTTTGCTAGTCTCGACAAATTTTTTCTCTGTTTCATCAATTTTCTTTTCCAGTGAGCCGACTAGAACCTGTAAATAACGACAGTTCGAAGAGTCAACAAATACAAGAGCAAATAATTAATATACAATGTTGAATTTGACCAATATTTAATTAACAATGTAACTCGTACTCCACATGAATTAGACCAATATTTTTACAAATATATAATAGTTAGGAACTTTTTTAAAAAGATAGCATGAAAATAGTTGTTTTATAATCAAAATGACATATTTTAAATTGTAACAATGTAACTCTTACTTCACGTATATTTAGAAAATTAAAGGTCAAAACTTGACATAAATGCTTAATAGACAAAAAACAGTTCAAACATAACAGACTAGCTAACCTTGAGCTGTTCATTCTCAGCAGTAAGCTTCTCCACCATGGCACTGTCAACAACTGGCAACTCCTGTATTACAGGAACATGTTCAACGACTTTCTTTGCAGCCTCACGCTCCTTTACAAGCAACTCCTTAGTTTCTCTAAATTGAAGCTCCATCTCTTGCAGTGCCGCTTGTAACTTTGTTGTCTCTTGTGTTTTAGCTTCCTCCAGATCAGACTGAAATGCATAACCACTAAAAAGGTGAAGTACGGAAGAAAAAGTCTGATAACATAAAAGTCAGCTGAGCGAAAAACAGCTACATACTTTTACTTGCATTTTTTTAAGCGAGTTTATATGTTAAAACACGCAGGTGCGTAAAGAAACGCACATTAATGGTTCACCATAAAAATAAAAAAGAAAAAGAAAACATTAACTATGGGTTGAGAGTCTCGAGACTGACCAAATTGGAATACATAACTATTGGCGAGAACATAGAAGTTTCTCTTCTTTTTTTACATACTCATCCAACTCTAAACCAAGTAAACACACATGATAATTTATATGGAACAACTTCATGGACGAAATTTTTTAATTGACAGAGATATTTAGACTGAAATTTACTCTAGGAGGTAAACCTTAAAAACAAGTGTGCTGTATGCACTCCTGCAAACAATTCAGGAAAAGTACGATGGGGATATAGGTCGTCCCAAACCTCATATTCTACGAATCAGGTATTAAGAGCGATAAACACTAAATTGCACAAGCAAATGACAATATATTAAAATGCTACCTAATATTTTAAAGAAGCAACCAATCAATAGAATTACTAGTCAGACCAAAACCAACTTCCATAATGAATCCAAACCGAGCAACAAAGGACTCTATAACCAAACTAACCCGTATGCGTTTCTCCAGCTGTAGCCGCCAAGTTAGCTCCTCCACTTGCTTTTCAAGTTTGTTTTTGGCAGCTTGGAGCGCCCCCGTCTCCCGTGCGGCCTGAAATTGCAATGTTCCTCCACCAGGTCATTTATAAGATACAAATATTTAATGAAATCACCGAACGTAACACATATACAGCAAAATTGACAAGTTCACTAGATAAGCTGAAGATGTATATGGCTCTCAGTCTTAAGCTACTCAAAGACAACTTCACTCTGCTGGGCTACTTAAATCCAGAAGTCCTTCTAATTAATATAAATTATACTCCGGCCGTTCATTTGAATTCACTACATTTCCTAGTTTTGACATTCTAACCAGTTCATTACATTTCACTATTATATGAATTTTGACTACAGAAAGAACAAAAAAAAAAAACTCCCTCTAAAAAGTCTTTAGTTGCAATGTGCGTTCAGTGGCTTTTACATATAACCTCTATTTGACATATATACCCATCCTACTTTCCCTGTATTATAATTTGTGCCGTTGGAAAATGAAACAAAATAAATGGAGGGAAAACAAAGAAGTTCAGAAAGGCTAAATAAATGATTATCCGCTGAATCTCAGCAAGTCAAAAGTCAGATGACAGACGACAACTTTTAGTAAACAAAAGCAGACAAAAGCTTGAAATGAAAGAAAAATACCATCTTGAGTTTGCGCAGCTCTGCACGAGCAATTTTACATCTCCATGCACATTGGGTGCAGATGGTTGCTTTCTTCAAGTTCAGATAATGTGAGCGAGCTAAGAATCTGCGACAATGGCTCTGGAAACCGAGTAAAGAAGAAGTTAATTCCTACAACATATCACTCGAATAAAATCATCTGCTCTGAGATGCTATATAGTTAAAGCAACCACGCCCATTTTACAAGGCTACAACAGATAAGAAGTCAATACATCTACAGAAATAGTTGTATAGGACGGTCTCGTTAGTAAAATCAACCTATAGTTTACAAACATGCCTAACTAAACTAAGTAAATGTCAAAATAAAATTAATAGTTACGTAAATAAAGCATCTTCCGTCTCGGCTGCTCCTCTTTTAGGCCAGTCTCATACTATCCCAATACAGCACTGAATTTTCTTAATAAACACCGCAATGTTACCATCAATTTGTAAAATTACCTGAATAGCAATTGCAGCTCTCGACTGTCTTCTGAACCGGATCTCATTGCGAGCGGTCATCCCACGCATGCCAGTTTGAATGGAAACAGCAGAGAAGCATATCTCCTTGTAAGCTTTTTGTCGAAGATGCATCCGCAAAGCTGTTTGAATCCTCAAGGAAGCAGCTTCCCGCCTTAAGCCCTCATATACATAGCGGGCAAGTTGTCCTGTATTAATGGAATATTGTTATAACTTTCAAGGTATAAGTGCAATGAGTTTATTAGGGATCTGTTGACATGCATGCTCAGCATAATAATTTTTTTTTAGAAGCAAAAGATACTCCCTCTGATTCTTTGAGAGCTTTCAAACCTGATTATTGTAATGTCTGCTACTTTATTTTACGACATCATAAAATCATCACTTACTCCACCCTCAAGTAGAGTATCGGAATGAGAGAGGAAAGTAAAATGTGTATCATTATACCCTTCTTTTTATTGTGTGTATAAAATTTTTACTGGCAATGGAAGTTTTCAAAGAATCGAAGGAGCGGTATTCATTAAAGGGCATCAAGGGGGTGACGCACATTAGCCCACGTACATAAACAAAATGATAAATACCTCTGCATGAAGTCTGAATTTGAATTGCAGAACGACGTAGCAATATAAAGCTTCTGCGCGCCAGATAAGAACGAACTTTTCTTTGGATGATGCCTGCTGATCGTCCTAAGACCTCAGTTCTTCGAGCATCTAGATCAGCCATTTGCCCAGCTCTGAGAAAAACTTTCGTCTTGCCAATCTGCATTTACAGTGTGTATCATTAGACTCAGATCTAAGTTAAGAGGATCAAAAACACAGAAGGAAGTAAATATACAGAAATTAAATAGTTCTCTGAATGTTTGAGCTTGATGTCGGAAGATAGTCACAAACTCACAATTTACATGTATCAGGTAGCCAAATATGTAGGGAGTTCTTGTTCAGCTTGAAGTCTGAAGATACTCTCGATTTTACATGAATCAGGTAGTCAAATATGTAGTGAAGTTCTTGTTCACAATTTTTTCAAAAGTAACTTTTTTCTTAATTCTTTTTTATAAAAACCATAGTACTCTGTTGGCACAAAGAACACATATGTAGGATAGCTAAAAATATAAATGGGTAAATTTTTTAACCACAAAGCCTCATATTTTTTGTAAAAAGAAACGGTAAACAAAAATTAGAGTAAATTTTGTTCGATATCGTAGCAACGTTTTTACCGAAAGGGAAAAAAACAGTAGCTACCAACTAAGAAGGATGACTAGACAAACAATGTACATGATACCTGGTAGCCGTCAAGTCCCACTTTCTCGAGAAGAGTCTTACAGGCTGTAACTTCATCATAACTAACATATAATTAAAAATAAAAAATCAAGAGTCAGCTTCTCCACATATGTTCCTAGTACTGCCTTGTACAGAAGAGAAAATTTACCTTCCGACCAACACTTCAGGTGCAAGAATTCCAAACCGATCTAAAAATTCAAAAAATGGTTTTCTCGTGGGGTACCCAGCACAACTAATCCGAATAGCCTCCATGACGCCCTAGAGCAGAAATGAACGTTTAATTGGAAGAACAAACAATGCAGCTCCAGGCAAACGTAAACACAACAAAAGAATTGCAATGTTAAATGCCTCACCCCACATCGTAGCTGCTGAAGGACATTCTGATTCTCGAAAATTGCTGGCTTTAGAAGATTGTTCGGCTTTACACAACGGATGTAGTGTGGTTCTGTTGCACTAAGTGTTTCAAGCAGTGAAACAAGTTGTTGCTACAAAGGGGAGATGGAAGAAAATAAGAAAACCAGAAAGAGCAAAGCTTACAGGTGAAGTAAAGAAATATACAAGTATGCAACAATGACATACCTTAAAGCGAGTACCAATCGAGGAAAACTTTGACGACTTAGAAGACTCCTCAGTTGAAGCTGGAAATAGATTTGATATAAAGTGGCATGTGGAAGCACATAAAAGAGCTTGGTGTTCAGCGACAACATAGTCTTTGTTCTTTTCTAAGAATTGCTCTGTTTGATAATTAACCTAAACAAATAACAAATCCGTCAGTCTCATAATGCAATGACCTTCAGATCCTAGATCCTAGCTGGTAAAGCCATAAGCCATTGAATGGCGTGCTCAAGACCTGGGTTCAAAACATGTCAGCATCAAAGCTGCTATTGTCGCTCCCTTGCACCCGAAAAAAAAAATCAAGGACTACAATCTCTCACTATGGCTGACTGTAAGAGCTGTAACTTACATCACCAGCATAGTGGCAAATTGTGAAATCACTTCGAGCTAATTTAGGCTTGGTGAACCGCTTGTGGTTTTTGAATGTCTGGTAAAGCTTCTGAGCAAATGTTTCATGTGTCGATCTTGGGAACATACTACAGAAAACACATTTTCAGAAGATCAAGCACTCTGAAGTCTGATCAAGAGAAAACTTAATTAATCTTAATGCCACTAGAAAAGTCTCCCCCATAAACTTACCAGGCTTCATCCAGGAGAGCAATGATTCCACCAGGTTTCTGGAAGAGAAAACGAAATCAGAGATGAATCGATATAACATGAGTAATGTGGAAGCACAATACACAGTACAAGTAATATAAAAATATATATATCTGAAATCTGAATAGAAGTAAACAGAATGTCAATCACTGCCCAAAAACTACACGTAATATTGTTACTCACCATTCCTATTATGTAGGAAGTTCAGATGCACGAATTACCCAGAAGAGAAACGTTCATGCAAAGGGGTGAAGGGGGGGATTCAACAAATGCAACATATATGGAACTAATTCATACCAACTCTAAAGCACCTTACATTCTTATCTAAAAGGTTAAAACTGAGTCATTTTCTTATCAAAGAACATCAAACTGACAACAAAGAAAGACCTCGTACAAAATACTAAAATAGAGGGCACTCGGTCTTCCTTGGAAGATGGAAATATAAAACCAAGCCTCACCTCAGAAACTGTTGACTCAGGACATAAGCAAGCTGGAAAACAACTGAGATGCATAATTTAAAGTGTAAATTACATGGTAACCCAGAAACTACGTTTGGAGGAGGTAGAGTCCTAGAGATACTCCTTTAGACATTAAAAATCATTTGACAATCCACGGCCATGCATCTCAGATATGAAATCAGGTTCAAGTTTGATTGTTGAAAAACTCCAGATGCAAGTATTCGAAGCAGGTTAAGATATTTCATCCTGCTTTTCACAAAACAAGGGCAGGTCTAGGAAACCAACCTTTTCAATGAGATCTAGTACATCTTTATTATCAATAAACTCGATGTAGCTCCAATCAATTTTTTCTTTTTCGTATTCTTCTTGTTCCATCTTGAACACGTGCTGCACCAAATAGACTTTGTGTTAAAGAGTAGATAGAATCATAAAAGCAAATGCTCTCAATCAAACTTCTGGCCATCATATAAAAACCTGGTTAAAATGTTGCTGAAGCTTCTCATTGGTTAAATTGATGCAGAACTGCTCAAAACTGCAAGGCGTCAAATTATGTAGTCAAAATCGGCGGTAGTACACTTTTATATTTCACGTATATCTATAAGCATGGTATTAATTATTAAATCAGGAAGCAACACCACATTTAGACCAAGTAATGCAGATTTAGACGGTCGTTGCTGCATTTTGAGTTGGAATGAATTGCATTTATGGAGCAACGATCATGATCAAGCCGTGGCGAACGAGACTGAGATCAAGACTAAAACCAGAATGCAACCCAAGGGGGCCAAACATACATGGCCTTTCTCTCGCAATACGGGGAGAGAGTGTTACCAAAACAACCCTATTCACTGACAACAGGGAGGCCTTACACTCTGAAAAGTAAGATACAAAGAGCTTGAGGAGACCTTTTGTTTAGTCTTTTGTACTCAAAGCTATACGAACAATTTTTTTGTCTTATTCAGAACCACACATACAATGGCCATTAATTTGATCTTATCTTCCCACATAATTAGACTTTTGAGCTAGGAGACAAGAAATCTCAAGTGGCATTTTACTTAGGTACAAGTTGAGAGTGAGAAAAGAAAATATAGTTGAGAGTGAGAAAAGAAAATATCAAACGTGACTAAAAACAGAAATATGGCGGGTTAACTCCAGTCACATAGTCGAACATATCAAAACAGTTGCATACTTACATATGACCATAATGTTTACTGTTTTAACATTACAAGATTGAGAAGCATATGAAAAATTTATGAACTATTAATCTGTATAGCATGACAAGACTGCAAAACCACGAACCCTTTATCTGTGACCTCACACACCTGAATCATCGCTATAATCTATAAATAACAAAGGCATATCGGTAAAAGCACCTGTTTGTCTTAAAACTCTCAAATCCGTATATGTCTAGCACTCCTATTATATATTTCGAATCAGGGTCTTGACCAATTGAACTGTTGATTTTATCCACAAGCCTACAAGAGAAATAAAAAATGTCATGAGTGCAAAATAGGAGGAAAGTAACTGGAAAAATGGTGATTGCTCCATGAAAATTCTATCAGGGCATAAGTAAATATTACCGACAAAAAATAAGTACACTTCAAACATTTTATATTCTTACCAGTCAAACAATCTTGAGTACACAGTTTTAGCCAAAGCATCTCTACTAAGTGCAGCAGACTCTGGATCCAAAGATTTGGTGATAGTTTCATCACGAGTAACCATCATACGCTTACAAAGAGAATCTTCTAATGCTTGTGCATCACACCTGAACAAAATCATGACGTAGAAATTAACAGGGAATTCTTGGGACATTTTGTTACTACTTCCGTCCCAATTTTATTGTCCCATTATTCGTGGTCAACTGGTGTTAATTCCAAGTTTCCAACCCTAACTTTTTCTAAATATACATCGCTATACAGTGTAAATTTTGCACATTTGATTTATTAAAATTATTAATATTATGTTCAAACTATCATTTTAATAAAGTTGTACAAATTGTATAGTGTGAGAATATATCCATGAAAATTAACATAGTTTGACTATCAAAGTCAAATGGAGAGAATACAGAGGGAGCATTATTTTCCTACTCGTGCTGCATCAAAGTGCTAACAATTAGCAAGATGCATACTCACATGAAAAGTTCGGCTGCTGTTTGCAGATGGAACCGTGATTTATCATCTTTAGGCTCAGATGAATCAATTTCAGCTCCCTTGGTAAATTCAATGTTTCCTAGATGAAGAATGGCAGCCACAACCCTAAAAATAGCATCCTAAATTCAACCCCAGCTTAAAGTTAGCCTGATCATATTATCATCTCTAGAATGCATAATTTTTTGCGCCAAGTGGATGAAAAGGAGTACCTGCTCTTCTGAACTAATTCCAACCACATCCATTGCCCTTCTTGTTGCAAGGTATTCCTTGCCATCATCAAGCCCTTCCAACTCGAAACAATTTGATTGATTTAGATAATGAAATGATCTTGGATTTCCCAGCTTGTACTTCTCAACAACCTGAAGTGATGAAGGACTTGTCACAGGAACCTAATTAACTCGCAAGAAAGGAATCTAATCTAAATATAATATTACTACTGCCAACATAGCAGGAAATTATGTACAGCAAGTGATGAAAGATTGGTTCATCTTTAGGCTCAGGGCAAAATGAGCTTACTGCACAAAGTTATTTACTGCAAATTGACTCATCTGCTTTGTGATTAAGACAGCCTTCAGATTCCACCATTGCAAAACTATCCAACTAATGCAGTTGGAATTGAGAAAGCAAGGTGCCACACAGGAAAAAACTCCCTCTACTTCAATGAAAAAGCACCATTTAACTAATTGGGCTTTTACATTAAGACAGAGAGTAATGCAGAAAGGGTTTGAGCTTTGTGTATGTTTGGTAGATTAGGTACAGCATGTCATCGATGACCTTGTATCTTCAGTTTCATAGCACACAGCAATGGTTAAAATATCAGTCGCAGCATAGATTTGCAACAGAGTAATCAAAGTTCTGGACAACAACTGCATTTTGAGACAGGCGCGCTTATAGCAAAACAGCCAGTAATAGGTCGCGACAATTACCATGGATAACAGAGAAGGTGTTACAGCCCACTTACCTCTGATGGTCCGGCACAAAGCATGTAGAAACAGTGATAATTTCTTTCTGGGTCTGAAGCTTGGCACACACGTGATCTTTCTAGCAAATATGTTCGAATAGCCGCTCCAGATATACGCCCTCTTTTGTCAAATTGAATCTCCACGAACTTTCCAAAGCGACTACATAATCGTGTGAGTACACATGAGCAAACTAATGCTACAAGTGGCAGAACCTCTCAAATAACAAAAGCTAACCTGGAGTTGTTGTTTCTGACAGTTTTAGCATTGCCAAAGGCTTCTAGAACTGGATTGGACTGGGGAGCAAAATGATACATGTTATAACAAGAGCTGTAGACAAGATGAATTAAAAAAATATCTAGTTCCATATATCCATTTGCTATGTCCAATGACAACGAAAAGATGGGCATGGACATTATAAAATAAAATAAAATGGAAAAAAAAAAAAAAAAAAGTAAAAAAGAAACGCAAAGATTATATTACCTCCAGCACTTTTTGTTCGACACTTCTTCCCTCCGCTGCTGCCCGACCCCCCATATAAGCTAGATATCGCATGAGTTGTTTTGTACTTTCAGTTTTCCCAGCCCCACTTTCACCACTCACCAATATTGACTGGCTAATTCCTTCATTCATCATAAGTCTGTAAACAGGTAAGATTATTAATTCTGCACATTAAGACTAGGGGAGCTTTAATAGTGTTTGAGTGATGGTGTATATCTCACAGATGCTTGTAACTTAACAGGAACCAAATGGCAAAAGTAGCATGATATTCCATGTTTAGTTGTCTTTATAACTTTACAAAAAAAAGTACTTATTTTAGCCCATCCTCGGCATCTCTCTATTTTGCACATTAAGACAAGTACTCCGTATACCGTTAGGCTTTCTCTAAAAAATTCAAATTGCCGTGTGGTAGACCATTTCAGTGGAATAGGCTTTCGTCAAAAATTTATATTGCCAAACTGAAAAAATTAATCACTATTTTGACCTCTCTTCTTTTACTTATTTTAGCCCATCCTCGGCATCTCTCTATTTTGGAAACAGGGAGGTCACTGAACTTTAAGCACAAAAAAAAGGTATTATACCGGTAAGAAGCATCTGCGATTGCAAAAGGATGTGGACTTAGCTCACCAAAACCTGCCCCTTTATATTGTTCCATCATATGTATATCATACAAGTGAGGCAGTCTTGTAAAAGGATTTACAGCTATCAAAATGTTGCCAGTATATGTCTGCAAATACAAATTGTTCATAAGAACAAGTCGTGTCAGATGGTTTGCATGCCTATACAGGAGTTCGAACATTCATTATCCACCATGTAAAACGTGCCTATATAGGACACATACGCTAATGGTTGAGATAGATTAAAATGTATTATGTAAACAATTTGCGAGGACAGAGGAAGTAAAGACCATTGATTGTTAAAAAATCAGACAACCATATATATACATGAATTAAAAGGACTTACATATATTTCGTTGATGTCATATCTAGATTTCAGGTTCTGCAGCACACCAGGCTCATGCAAATAAGCCAACCTCGTCATGTCATCGACCCCACATTGAGGGGCTTCCGGATCTTTAGGATATACATTTGAAGCTTGAACCACAACCTACATACAAAGATACAAGACAATTAATTATAAAATCCAAGTATTTGCCCATAAATCAAATTTAGTTTTAAGATATTTTACTTTTCATCATGCAGTTCATAAGAACAGAACTTTTGCACGAATAGTGTTCACTAAACAGCAAACTTGATGGGAGGCGGCATAGGTCGTTTTTAAAGTGCAAGAGAGATGATTTATTCCCGAAATCAAGTCTTAAATCGACATTTAATTCCATGGTGACACATATTTACCGCATGGTGAAGATGTTACGGCACAACAAAAACTCAAAAAAAAAATTGGAACTTACCGTTTTCCCTGAAGTGCAGAGGACCTTCAACTTTTCGCCAATAACCTCTACAACTTCGCCATCTAACCAAGCAACATCAGGGTCCTCAACCCAAACAAGAGTTCCAATAGCAAGACTGGCTGAAGCAGCCTGCAAACACAAAAATAATATTTAGTCAGCACAAGGATAAATAGCTCTTATGTCATACATGCAGCTTGTGAAGCACGCCTCCAGGCTGGAAATTATATGCAACAAACATATGACAAATTATGCATCAGGAAGTATGAAAAATATGGACATCAACGACATCTCAGTAAAACAGCACACAAGCTCATCGATTGCATCGGAACAACGCTGCTAACCTATTTCTTTTCGGGTATCATACGGGACAGGGATTCACTTTAAGTCACAGCTAGGGAAGGTTTCTTACAAGGCCCAAGAAGCCCAAATTCACAAGTGACAATCTACAATGGTCAGGTGAATGTTTATAATGCACAATAGGATCTGGGAAAGGGTATAAGCGGGAATGCAACTTCATGAATGGGACTCAGTCAAAAAGTCACCATTCATCTATGTTGGTAAGTCTTACACTAGGGATCACAATCAAATACTTCTCTGATAAGTATCATTAAGGAAATTATCGAACTTCGTTTTACATTCAGAAAAAGAGTTGCCATTGTGACTTTTCACAAGGCAAAAACATGGGGATTTTCATAAAAATAGCAGATGAAGATACTTGAACACGCACCCAAATTAGATTCTTCAAACAATTATGAGTAACATAGCAAAAGAATTCTCAATATGCCCCTATTTCCCTTGATGAACAGTAACTACGTAATTTATTCCCACGCATGTTCTGAATGAGCTCAGAGATCACATTACCCTATACAGAGACAATGGCTTAAAATACCGCCATCACATTCCCACTAACCAAGCAGTATCTAATTGTGTGATACTTCATATGTTTTAGTTACAGATGTTTCCGAAGGAAATGTGGTTAGAGGAAAGATGGACAAATGAAGCCTTCTTTAGCCATCCAACAGTACTTGATCACTTCCAGTCCATGAATCCAATAGCCCACAGGACCGTCTTAAAAGGCACAGGACAAAGTGACAACCATAGCAAGAGTGCTTCCCAACTCTTCTAGCGCTACGTCACGGGAAAAAAAATGAGCTACTATACTCTTGTCACATTTCTGATGAACTCTATTCTGAGAGCTCCATTTCTAGTGACAAAGAGGTCCAATACCAATAACCACGATTTCAGCATTGTCTAACTTAATTATAAAAACAAGTTTTGCAGGGCATACAAATTGTACACAAAGCTTTATACTGCCTGAATTATAAATGACAGCTACACAACATATATGCATTTGCAAACTGCTCAAACCACCAAATAATCAAAATAATTAACACTTCAAAAACATAGTTTAAGCAATGCTAAGTTCTAATCAAACTGAAAATGAAGAACAGATCAGTCAAACTGAGTCAATGTGAAGCACAAATATTTCAAACAAATCAACAACCACCAAACTATAACCAAAAAAAACAAATTGAACATAAAACATACTGTAAAACACAAATAAAACAATTACCATTCTGCTTAAATTTGGATCAAAGTTCCCCTTGTTGCTTCTGGATTTAAGAAGTAGAGTTGAACAATATAATCACCCAAAATATTAATTGAGTTGATTTGAATTAAATCTAAAAAAAAAAATACAAGATCAAAGTTTGCACCTTTCTTATTACTAATATCCCCAAATCAAATCTACCCACTTGCTTTAAACTCTTAATTAATCTTTCACTTTAAATTCAAAAAAATCACTTTTTTCCCCTTTTTTATACTTTTCTTTTTTCACTCTAAGCAAACCCAAAAATGCAAGAAATGTTGAGCTTCCAAGTTTCAATTAAGTTCACAAGAGAAAAAAGGGGTAATAGAGAGAGAAAAGATTAATTAAAATACATATTTATTGTAAAAGATTATTAAACCCTGCTTAAAGTAAAGGGAGAGGTAGTTGATATAAATTATTAATAATAATAATAATAATAATAATAATAATTAAGATTAAGACTTAAGATAATTTACCCCATTATGTTTTTTATTCATTATTTTGGTTACTTTCCTTAATTTTTACTGCTTATAAAAATACGGAGTATGTGTCTCTTTGAATTCGGTGAATTTTATGGAGAAAAGGGATTATTCTATCAATTTCACAAGGTAATTAACCTAAATAAACGTCATTAGCTTGCTAATTGTAGTACTAGAAAGGGGCTGAATTTACGAAAATACCCACGGATTTGTGGGTCCCAGACACGGACGCGGAGCTGTTGCCTCTTGGGTCGGTGGTGTCAACTTACGCGTTGTCTTTCGTATTTCCCGGCCATGTTTTATCTCATTTCCCCTGACCAAAAACACAAATTCTAAAGTATGACGGATCAAATAAAATGCGTAAATAAGATAAGATATTTGTGACTTCTTAGGCACTTTATGTTGTCTGATCTACTCAAATAGGTGATATTTGACGCGTCACAAGTTAGACTTACTGAACCAAAAATTCATTCCATTAAAAGCATGTACTCGTAGTATATAACAGTTGGACAGTTGGCTCCATAAAACAAGTCATTTAGTTTTCAAAAAACAGGATTTTTAGACTATTTTACAATCCAATATGACCAGTTTTAGAAAACAAGTATTCTTAGGCTGTAAAACTAGCTACACCATTAGAGTTACATTTGATCATAAAATGATCGCAAAGTTCCCGTCTTTTTGAAAAGACAAAAATAGTCCACACAAAAAGTGGCGATTATACAATTGTTTTTGTAAGATTTTGCGTGATTTTATTGCTCGTATTTTATTGCTTCTATGGCTCTATTAAAATAACTTTATTACTCCTTCCATTTACTTGTTTTTTCTCATTTGTTTTATTGCGGTTTCCAAAATGTACATTTGACCGTCTTTTCGACACCTATACATTGTTTTTTTCTATTGAAATTTTTTTCCGTAAAAAATGTCTTGATAACAAGTGTAAATGTTTTAATTTCATAACTTAAATTTGTTATTTTCTAACTTATTTACGGTCAAAATTCTAAAACTTTGACCTCTAAAATGCAAATGAGAAGCAAATAGGAAACTAGAGGGAGTAATTATTACATAATCAATTGCGAAACACTACCTTTTAAAATGGTCAACTTGTAAATTACTCCCTTAATTTTTATTCCTGACAAACTCACCCATTTTAAATATATTTTTGTGAAAGGTTACCCAAAGTGGGGTTTTAGCGAAAGAAATAAACTTCTGCAATTGAACTATGTTGGAAAAGGAAATTTAAGAGACTTATACACAATCATTAAAATGTGAGCATGTTTACTATATCGCAAAATATGTTGATTAAGATGGACAATTAGTTTCATTATTCACAAAATAAAAGTAATACACACCGATTAATTATTTTACATGTGGTTTACTTCAAAATTACAAAAAAGTGTGTTCACTTAATGGTGCTTAAAATTGTCTTTAGTTATGAGGCTTTTTCCATTTATGATCATTGATCAATAAGTTTATCTTTGAGAGTCATTTTTCAGTATAGTATAGACGATAAAATGAGGGTATAACCAAATAATAAGCGCGCACACACAACAATTAACCTATTAAACACATAAATCATGATGAACTACCAGATTCTCAGGTGTAAAAAATGGCCAGCTATCGAAAAGTTAACTTTTATGGTCAGATACCAGTTTGGGTAGTGTTCCAAAAAAAAATTAAAAGGGATGTGTTTGCAACAATGAAAAGGGAGTGTTTAGCAAGTTAACCATTTTAAAATGTAGTATCTCGTAATTGATCCATTATTACATGGGCTATGAATGTATAGAGTTTAATGTAAATTATTATACAATATTTTGGCACACAAAAACTTAAGGGGGATGTTTGGAAAAAAAGGAAAATTTAACATCAATAATCCCAAGTTTCAATATTCTTCCATTTTTACTCCTAAGGTTGAATCTTCCCAAAATAATCTCAAGTTTGCATCATGTATTCTGTTTTTGGACACAAACATAATGGTGTTAATATTTCGTTAAAAACTACATTAAACTAATGTACAACTTTGAATAGCTCAAGCTTGTTTTTGAGTGTCGGAACTAATCAATTCAACATCAAATAACTTTAAACTTAAAATGATTAGAAAAATAATGTCAGGACAAAAGAATTAAAGCATTAACAAAAACTACACTCCCAAACATGGTAAAAACATCATCTTTAATATGGTTAATTTGTCTTTAAACGCATTTTGAATTTCTTAAACTGTAATTTTGTAGATTTTTTAGCAAAAAATTATCGTTATTAATTAAGCTTGGATCCAAAAACATAATACATGATGCAAATTTGGGGTTATTTTGGAAAGATTCAAAATTGGGATTAAAAGGAGAAAAATGTTGAAACTTGGATTATTTGTGTTAAATTTTCCAAAAAAAAAGTATGAGGTATGAGTTTGGAATGAGTCAAACTCATATCAAGTGTTTCTTTGGAAAATGTAAAGGTTTCATACTCATATGTCATACCTCGAACCTATGACCATGAAGTATGGGTTTCTCATACCCGAAATAACCCAATGAGGGATGTGAGTCTGAGATTGATACTCATATGTATCAAATTAGATTGAATAAAAATGTGAAAACAAAAATTATGGCATATTGTAAAATGATTTTTTTTAATACTTAATTGATTAAAAAAATATTTTCATGATTTTATAATATTAAAAGTTATTATTTAAAATATTATGTTTGAATGATTTTAACCTTAATTGAGTTTGAAACTAACACTTAAAATTGAAACAAACACTAAGTACGAGGAATCAAGTTCCAACCCCATACTACCCAGGTATGATTCCTGATTTCTGCTTTCAAACTCAAACTCATGCATAAAACAAACGCTCCCTAAGAGCATTCACATTGAAGAAGATGGACCATTCTAAGTAAACTAGCTTAGAACCTGTAACTATAACACCCCCAATTACCCGGCCAAGGTAATCAAGGGCGCTACCATCTCGGTTACCCGAGGTAGTGATTACAAAACTC
>JAOWBH010000049.1:977322-988370 GCA_028566215.1 Silene coronaria
AGGTGAATACACAAATTCTTAGTTAAAACAGACACATATCCGTCTTAAACTTAAACAAGTCAATAGATGATGAGACACAAGCAAAATGCCTACGGCTAAATGGGGTATAATTTGATCCTATTTAAGCATAAGACGGATATGCCCGTCTTAAGAGAGACCAAATCAGGTGGATAAGGCTAGGTAATAAGACCTCGTTAGCAATACCGTGGAGGGAACCCTTTGCAGAACTAGGGCAATGTTGTTGCCGCTGTTGTTCAAGCAAGTCTCATATTATCTGAAGCAGTTGCTAGATGGAAGATGAAACTTGTTATTCCAGCAAAAAAAATTACCTCCCAAATTTCCTGATCATTATGTTCTTCAAGAGGATCAAGATTGCTTCTGATGGTTCCCTCAAATAAGGAAGGATCTTGGGGTATAATGCTCAAACGACTTCGAAGATCATGAAGACCAATTGTGCTTATGTCAATGTTGTCGATTATAATTCTTCCAGCAGCAGGTTCAACCATTCGGAATAGTGCCTGAATCATTGTTGATTTACCACTACCAGTACGTCCAACAATGCCAATCTTCTTCCCACCAGGAAATGTGCACGTTAAGTCATGAAGCACAAGAGGGAGATTCTCCTTATATCGCACCTGTCAATCCAAGAGTCAGTAAAGATGAACTCCTTTTTACAAACCATGGCTTAATTTCCGTCAATGCCATTTACCCAGGCCAGAAAAGGAAATAAATAGTACTAACTACCTCCACTCCATTTATATTGTCCCCTTTTGACTTGATGGTCAACTTTGACCATTAACCTCACCAAATACATATAAATTTGTTATATTTGATTCAGCAAAACAAATATGTTTGATAATATCATTCTTACAAAAAGTTAGCAATTATGTTGCGAGAAGATAGCAGTCAAAGTTGTTTACCAAAGTGAAAGGTAAACACAAGTGGGATGGAGAGAGTAATTCTATGAACATGTCATAAACGCAGTAAGGAGAAAGTTGTATTAACAAAGCTTGTTTAGTAAGACTAGCACAGACCTTCAGATCTATCAGCTCAATAGTGCCAGTTTCTGGCCATGAAACAGGGGGGCGACAGTTCTCAATAACTGGTGGAGCTTCACTTGGTATTTCAGAATACTGATGGATCCTTTCAATGGATATGATTTTGTTTTCAAGTTTGCAAAAGCTAAGTATCCACCGTGATAGACGTGCGTTTAAGTTTAAGCCATAAGTCACTGCAAGGCCAGCCATACCTATTGAAAACAGACAAGAAGAAAAAGAGAATTAGCATTTTAAGCCATAAGTCATGTACAAGGGTCCTAAGCCCCTAATCCAAATGTTCAAATCCCCAAAAAAAATCCCGGAGATCAAAAGCATCCTACTTTTCACAAAAACCAGAATAACATCAGTCATGTGAAAAAGGGAAGTACATACTTGGATCAATAGTTCCTTGAGGGAAGCTCACTAGCATAACCATGCAGAAGGCAAAGACAAATGTGGAGAGCAACTCCATACGTAGGCAGAGCCATTCAATAGCAGAAATACTACAGAAAAATGGCCGTGAAAAACAATCAAGAAGATAAAGATTCTTCTTCATGAATCGTTTTTCTTGCCCAAATCCTCTAATGGTGGCAGCTCCAGCAATTGACTCGCCAAAAAGGTGGATAATGGGAGATTTCTGGATGCTCACGATGCGAACTAGTTCTCTTGATGAAGCCATGTAGTATTTCTGTAGTTAGAACTTGTCAATACATCTATATTTTTGCATCATATTAGCATACAAAACAAAGGTTCAGTAAACCTCCTTGAAAGATCTGATTTCACTACAGCTCGAACAAACTCATGAAATGCAATAAAAATAATACTCTACCCCCACCCTCTCTCCTCCTAAACCCTTTCTATATATATTGATTCTCATCCATATTTATCTTGGATTGACATCTATAATTTGGAAGAATGTTCTTTAGAAAATTCAGTTTAAAACTTCAATATTCTTATCTATCATCTTACTTACTAAAACCAGTCACATCACAACACAAACTTTCATAAATAAGAGTTCAGCTCATACATAGCTTCGAGATATGCTTACGAACTATGAACATGGTTTAATATGATCCAAGAGTTCTACTCAGTAATTGTGGTCAGTAAGATGCATTACCTGCAACCACAAGCAAGCAATCGCCATTGGAACGACAAGAAGCAATACTTGCCATGTGACTGTCATCATGACGCCAACTATACCAATAAGCTGTATTGTCGTTGAAGCAAATCCACCAAGTCTGAAAGGAATATCAAGATCTATGACACTTTGATCAACAGAAACCTGACAGAATAATAGGTTGCAAAAAATATGTGAAACCAATTGCAATAAAAGATAACAAAATGCAGAAGAGAGTACACAATAGGTTTCCGCAAGACATATATGCTAAGGAAAATACTTCTCATGAATACTAGCTGAGAACTTACTCGGTTGAGTATCCGTCCAGCTGGAGTTGAGTCAAAGAATGACATAGGAGCTCGAAAAATACACCTAAGCATCTTCGTAAACAACTTTTGTGCAGCTGCCAATCCAAATGTTGCCACTAAAAGAGCTCTCACAAACACAAACCAAGAGCTACCAAAAGCAAGAGCCATGTAAACAACAATAAGAGTCACATTGCTTGTCTTGGGACGGTCACCAACTGTTTGTGGGTTAGCCCAGGCCATCCACCAACTACTGGCAATTTGCAAAAGTTGAAACAATGCTTGTGCTAGGATGATAAGTGGAATCAATAATCCTTTGTAGGCAGCTGCCATGTACGACAGATACACCTTCATGCTGACTTTGCCTCTTTCTCTCTCCTCCTCTTGCACAAGCTGTTTTTTCTTAGATCGTTTCGCCTTCTTTTTCTCTTTGATAGCTTTTACATCAGAAGATGACAAACTTTCTTGTACATCCATTGCCGAATTACGTGTATAAATGGTGGTTTCATGACAACAATCGTCGACATCATTTTGTGTGGTAGAACCCTCATCGGATTCTTCAGATGGGTGATGTAATATATCCATCGATTCAATTGCTTCATGGTGTGCATCTACCAGGGCATTAAAATCTGTGCCAGCTTGCAAAAGATCATCATATATCCCCGCCTGTACAATTTGGCCTTCCCGGAGAACCTGCAGATGATGACAGTAAATGGTGAATACTGAAAGATATTGCATTTCTGTTTGCTGTTCACTTGTTCAAACAAAAGCATCAGAGTTTTCAGAAACTTTTGGCCAACATAGTTTCTTAAAAATCATATGGACAATAACATTTCCCTAGTCCCTCAACGACTAGCGCCTGTGGCAGCATAAAGAGGTCAGAAATGCGCAATCTTGCCTCTATATATGATCCACAGAGTAGTTGTTTCCGCATGGCTCATAATAAAACTGAAATTGAAGATGCATGACTGCATGGACACTGGTAATATGCTGCGTTACAATACAGAAGTATAGAGAGTTTAGTGAGCCATTTAGGTTTAAAGGAATCAATAGCTGTGCTGAAAACTCTATACAGAATAGTAGAGAAGTTGAAAGTTTCCGGGGGACATGGTTACCCTCCAGCAAGGCTGCCAAAAATGATACTTTAAGCTATAATTTTGTGCATCAACTTTTAAAAAAATTCAGTCGACAAAAAACAACCAAAGGAGCTACCTCGATACATAACCTAGCCTTCGTCTCTCATACTCGCATGTCTGACATGACTTGCGGCCGACAGAACATAAGACAAGTTCCCGACAAATCAAAATCATACTCCGCACCACCACTTGACTAATATCCTCTTAACGAACTTTAAAGGGGTCAACTAAGAGCAGGAAGAAAAAGGGGGAAAAAAGACTAATTGATAAATATTAGAGAGACGAGCAAAGAGTAAAGCGACATGGGGGAAGCAAGGCCCCGGTTGAAAGAAAGAGAAAAAATTATTTTTCTCTTTTCTTTTTGTTGCATGGAGCATGGAAGTCAAAATAAGTGAAAGAAGCAATACGAAGGTCCTTTCTTGATTGTATTCCTTTATGCGAGCTAGATCGCTAATTTATATCAATGTAATTGTATATAAAAAATGTTGATAAAATATTTCTATATAAAAGAGTTACGAAAACAAATATTTAAAAAAAATTAGTTGTGCCCGTGTTTACATAATTGCTCAAGAGTTAAGACACATGATACCGTGTCGCAGTAACAGGTGTCAGCAGCCAGCAGGCCTTAGTAGCAGCCAGGGAGCACTTGTCCAAGTTTCCACAATTTGTTAACATTCTAAGACATTTCATATTTTTTCATGTGCTGAGACATCCAACTAACTCAAAATACTAGAGTTCCTTTAAAGTACATAAAGATAATAGGATTTCAGATAAGCAGCAGCTCACTGTTGTTCTGCTAAACTGGAAGGCTGATAGAATTTCAGAATTCAGACACTAATGGAGTCTGAGATAGTTCACAAACTTTCTCAACGGTAAATAAAGAGTGAGAAACGATAAATAACATAGACAAATATAGAGAGTGAATTTATTGATTGCCAAAACTAATATGAGAGAAGGTTATGCATCATGTTGTAAATAAAATATACTGACTAATGAAGCGTACTGCATTGGAACTCCACCAATATACTTGCACTTATATACTGGCCACCCACCCACCCACACACACACACAGCAAAGGAGGTCTTGGCCTAGTGGTCGAGACTATGGGCCAGTGGATGCTAGGTCGCAAGTTTGAATTGACCTCCTTTCACACCCAAAAAAAAAAGATAGAAGAAACATTAATGGTGTGGTGTGAACAAGTTACTACATTTATTATTTTTCTATGCAAAATTTAGATCAAACTGTACAGTGAGTAAATGAGTAACACCATTGTTAAAAAAGTTTACACTAAAGTTCACTGTTGTATGCCAGCAAAAAATCCGAGATTGTCCATACCAATATAAGATCAGCTGCGGGTAAATATTCAACCTGGTGTGTCACAAATATCACAGTCTTGGAAGCTAGTGCAGTCAGTATGAATTCCTGCAGTAACATCGAACTTTTCAGAAATTTCAAATCAACATATAATGGAGATAATTTATATTTTTATTTATTTATTTCTAAACATGTTTCATACTTGTAGCTTAATTGCTTAATCTTTCTGAAAGCATACAGGTGACAGTTTTCCACATTTGCCTTACCTTATACAAGAATGATGCTGTCTGTGCATCTACCGCACTGAATGGATCATCAAGTAAATATATGTCGGCATCCTGATATAGGGCCCTCGCAAGCTGCACTCTTTGTTTCTGGCCACCACTGAGGTTTATGCCTCTATCCCCAATGATGGTTTGATCTCCGTGTGAAAGATTCTGCAAATCCTTCTTCAAGGCGCAAGAATGGATAACACTCTTATATCTTGCCTTATCCATTGGACTTCCGAAAAGGATATTTTCTTCAATGGTTCCAGATTGTATCCATGCAGACTGAGAGACATAGGCTGCTGAACCACATACTTTAACCTAGAAATCAAAATGAAAGCAGTCAAACAACACGGTAGAAATTTGCGAGAAGAAAACCTTGAAGGATTCAACAAGTGTGATACCAATGAATTTTGCAGCAGAAGTAACTCACTTCACCAGAGATTTTTGGAATCTCCCCAAGAATGCAAGAGAGAAAGCTTGATTTTCCGGCACCAACTATTCCACATACAGCCACCAGCATCCCTTTTTCAACTTTCATTCCAATTCCCGACAAAGTCGGGGTTGTAGAAGAGAGGTCCCAGCAGAACGCTCCATTGTTAATGTCAATCGCAGTTTCAGTGAAGTCTTTAGGAAGGACAATGGTGGCGTCCCCCTGAATCTCCTCGTCCAGAAGAAATGTAGAAAGACGGTCTAGAGAGACCTTTGTTTGCGCCATCATAGAAACCAAATCAGGAAAATTTCGCAGTGGCTCTTGGAGAATCCTAAAAGTGGCAAGAGCAGAAAGAACACTTCCTGCAGTGAGCTCACCACCCAGTAATATGCATGTCGCAAAAGTGACTACCGCTACAAAGATGGGAGAGCCCCAGAAGAAGAATGTTATGAAAGCTTGAGAATAGAGCGCTTTTCGCAGCCATTTAAATTCGACATCCCTCATCTCTTGTAGCTTATTTCTATACCTATCCTCCCATGCATGCAACTTCAAAATCCTCATGTTTTTTAAGGACTCCGAAGTCTTTCTCATTCTTTCGTCCTTAGCTGCCATGAGCTTGTCTTGATATTCTTCTTGCACTTTTGCTATTGGTACAGTCACGACTATTGACACAATGGTGGCAACTAAAGTTGCTAAAGATGCAATACCGACATTCTTGTACAAAATTCCCAAAGCAAGGATAATTTGAAGAGGTAGCATCCATATATCATGAAGATACCATGCGTAGTCTCCCACTCTCTGAACATCCACCGCCATGTAGTTCACAATCTCTCCGCTGGTATGGCTTTGCCGAGCAGAGGTTGACAGCTTTAGCCCCTTCCTATAGACCATTGCTGTCAGAGCTGACCTTACATGCATACCCAAAATGTCAACCCCAACATACCATTGCCTAGTTGCTAATGTCTCCACTAACTTTGCTGAGAAGAAAGTCCCAGCAAGAATATAGCCTTCATGGGGGAAAGCCTCAATCCCTCCCAAATAATCAACAAAATCGCTAATCATGTATGGACCAACATATGAAACTAGTGTAGTCACACCAGCAAAGACAGCATTACAAGCTGCCTCTCTCCAAAAGGACTTGAGAATTGACCAACCTAAAGAAGGTTGCTTTCTCGGATTTTCCGACTTCATTTTCTCCCAGTTCGAGTTCAAAATCTTGTAGTTAGTCTTAGAGCGATCTTTAGGTGCGAGAAGAGGGATGTCCTTCAGCTCAAGCGGCCTCTTAGCACCTAGTGCAAGAAGTGGGTTCAACCAAGAAAGTGTTGCCAGGCTTATAAGACCGGCATCACTATAAGGAGTAACCCTTAGACACCCGGCCTCTTCTTCAATGAGCAAAGGCTCTTGAAGATCAGAGTTCCTAAGTACTTGTAACCCACTACAACCCCTAAATGCGACAAAGCAGAGAAATCCAAGAGCTGGGGTTGCGACAAAATTTGCCACAACATGAGAGTTCAAGTGGTTTGATCCTTCCATCCACAAAGCTCTCCCGTCAGAGTACGTAGTACATAAACAAACGACAAAAGACGCAAACCACCATACTCTCAACAGCAGTGGAAGTCTTTCTAAGGTCCTATATTTACAATGAAGTGCCATGAGGCACATCACAAACCAAGCTAATGCTTGAGTAACAGGCCAACACAAAAGACTCCACTTTCCGACATTCCCATTACTTACCTCCTCAATCACTTCTACACCATCAAACCCTAACAAAACTACCTTAACTAACAACACATAAAAGCAACTCAAAACAGTCACTTTATACCCAACACCCAATACAATCTCACTAATCTCAAACTCAATTCCACTATGAATAGGCAATGAATTTGGATTGGAATCGCTCTTAATTAAACGTGTACGAGCTCGACCAATACAAGTAACAAATCGTCTCGCTGAGATAATAAACAGAAATACAAGAAGCAAGGTCATGTTAATGCATATTGACATTAACTCCAAAACAGGCATACCAAGATACTTCCTTGATAAGCTGTTTCTTACCATCAAAGACAAAACCATTTCTCCTGAAAACATCATCATCACCAAGACAATAGCTTTTTAAGTGATCAAACTGTGATTATACTCGAATTCGACAATCCCTAAAACAAGATCAAAATGAAGGAGAAGGAATAATGGGGATTGATCAAAATGAAAGCTTAATATTGCAAGGGATATACACCATCTGTAAACAACTAAGGTCAGAGAAAAGCAGCCACCTCATACAAAATTAGAAACCCAAAGCAAAGTGTAAAAGTAACACATTGCACATGAAAACAAAAACCCAGAAAAAAATTGTTGTTATGTTACCACATAGTAAACATCTCCCCCAGAAACTTATCTTAGCTAAAATCACTCCATATCATATAAAACCAAGCTCATATTTTGTCACAATTTGAACCTAGAATTATATTTTTAATGAAAATTTTGAAAATCTAGAAAATACCCATGAAAGAAATGCCAAAAATCTGACCTGGGTTTATCTTCAATCAATGTTTAACCCCACAAATTTTTTTTTTATAAAAAGAAAAAACAATCAAAGTTGTGTTTTTTCTGTGTTTAATTAGCTGCTAATAAGAGAGAAAAAAGAGATCTTTTTATTGTGTTTATTTCTTGTCAAAAAATTAAGGTTTGTTTGTACAAAATAGAATTAAAATTGGTAGTGTCTTTGGTATCACCGCCGTGGTGTGTATGTATGTATTGTGTGCCGTGTTTTGATCGATCTTGGCATAACAGACAGAAGAGACACACAATATACACAGGTTTTTGGTGTTTTCTGGGTTTCAGACTCTTCTCTGCATTTGGTCTTTTTTTTCTGTCATCTTTTAACCTTATTTTATACTACCAGATTTATGTCATTTCAGTGTGATCTACTAATCTAGTATTAGTAGACCCACTTTGCTTTTCCAATTGGAAATTTATTTAATACAAATTGTTTTCCTATTGTGTGTTTTAAGCCGACTTGACAATATTTACCGGATCGAATAAGTGGAGTTGTACCCGACTTGATAAACTTAAGACTCGAGCTTGATTCGAACCTCAATTGACCCGACTGTATAACTCGACTCGAATGTTTATTGTTGTACATTAGTGACTGACTATAAATAACTTGATAATAAAATGATTTAGGACCCGAATGATCCGGCCTGTCTCGAACTCTGGCAAACTCGAAATAACCCAACTTGAACCCGAGCCCGGTTAACTCGTTTGCTTCGTCTAACACTAAGGGCGCACGATAATAATTATTTCGAATGAATACTATTGTTACCATTTTTGTGAAGAAATTTTAAAAATATTGCCTTATTTGACGTTTTATCGTGTGATCTTAGAACACACGATAGAAAATCCAAAATACAGATATGAATATGATTCGTGTTATGATGCGTGCACATGAATTATTTATTTGTGATGCTTTATGATTTAGTTAATGAGTTGTTTAATTTGTTAGCTGTGTATTTAATTAGGGAGAGATCCTTGGCTTTTTGTTTAACGCACAAGGAATATTGGTGTCCATTCTGACTTCTTGAATGTCTGCTTAAATTAGCAATTAACAAATTATTACTTTGGTTTTATGAGGGTAATCATGTGAGATTACTTTTAATCCTCGCCATTAACATGAGAATAAATATCCACGGAATATGATTCTTTCATTTAAAAAACTACCCTAAAGTCTTTAGCATTTTATTCCCGAGTAGGTCTCCCTTGTGACGGGTCGGATCTTGGAACGAATCATTTATGAGAGGAAATGATAGAGGGGACAAGGGTAAGACCCCCATGTGCCTTCTCCACTTACCCTTGTTGGGTATTTTGTGAGAGGAAATGGTATCCGTCACAAGGTTGTGACGGATATCTTCCGTCACAAATGAGAATTTGCCTTTATTCCCTTCGTTCAACTCCAAACTACTACTATGTTTTTTCAATACGTGTTTTTACGCGTTAAATATCGTTAGCTACGTATTTGCAAAAATTATAAAAGTTATATATTTTCAATGTACTCATAAAGACGAATCAAATATGATCCCACATGAATATATTTTTACTTATGTATTGGAAGAAAATTGAAATTAAATGTTCATTTGTGAATAATATACAGATAAAAAGTGGTAGTGTGGAGATGAATGAAGGAAATAGTTTATTATTTTTAAAATAATAATAATAAATAAAATAAGACAACATGTGTGATACTCCTATAGTCCTATACTTCTATGTAGAGGTTTACAAATTACAAAGGTAGTCTATGACTCCGTTTGACTAGACATTTCAGGTACCTGTTATGACTAAAGTAGCTTTTTTGACAAAAAATTCAGATAGCTTATTTTCGTGCACGTGTTTGGCAATTAACTTATTTGCTCAAATAAGCTACCTAAAATGAAATGCTACCTAAGGTAGCATTTTTTCAGGTACCTAATTTTATTTTTATTTCCTTTTTTACCCCTCTAATCTATTATATACCCCCTGCTATTCATAATAACCCTCCCTATTTCCATTTCCGTCTATTCACAATAACTTCCCTATTTCATTTTTTGGTAAGTGTTTGTGTGGTCCAAATTTAATTGTAGGGTGGGTTAGTGTGTTTGTGTGGTCCAAATTGAATTATATGGTGGGGTAGTGTATTTCCTTAATCTTTGTGTAAAAATGAATAATGAAGGTTATTGTGAATAAGAGGGAGTATGACCAATGCTAGGTAGTAAACAATTCTTTTTATACGTCGTAGTAATATATATGACCGTCATGGTGAATTTTCTTAAAATAATCTCTAACCTCTCCATATTATCATCCCACCTTAGTCCAATGATATCTTTCTCACTAAAATTCCTTGCTACTACAAAATGTTTTGTCCAACCATTATTTAGGATATATCTTTTCGACGAATCCCACATCTTCAAAGTCCTTATCCCAATCTATTACATCAATAGAAATAATTATGATTAAATATTAATAAATGATATGAGTGTGATTTAGTGATTGGAGAGAAATAAAATAATTAGGATTAAATATTAATAAAGGAGATGGTAGGCCAGTGGGGTTTGGTGATTGGAGAGTGGTTGAATTATAATATTAATAAAAACTTATTTTAAAGGGGAATAATCCGTTTTAAGAAATAAGGAAGAAAATAGATAATCTATATATCAATATAACTAGTATTGGTGCCCAGCTTTGCCCAGACAACCTCTAATTACCATTAAATTTTATTTTTCATTAAATAAAATAACTTTAAAATTGCATAACTCATAAATTTATCATTAATATAATTTCCTATGATATATTTTAAAATTGCGATGAAATGAATTATGAGACAAATTTACTACTTTCACTATTAATATTTTACAGTTATTAATGTAACATTATTAATAACATTTCACTACTCCCCTCGTAATCAATGTTACTT
>JAOWBH010000049.1:988470-1001400 GCA_028566215.1 Silene coronaria
GTACCGACTGCACTCGACCGAGTGCAGCCTACTCGGTCGAGTACCACCAGTACTCGGCCGAGTAATTCCACTCCAGTGGCCAATTAACATTACTCAACCCCATACTCGCCCGAGTACACTATCAAAGAAATACAGAGTATTACAGCGTCGTCATGCACAACCCAAACATAATACTAGAAGTGCATTTTCTTATTAAAATAAAAAATAAAGGCTTCTTATAGATAGGATTGAATGTACGATAATCTTACACATTTGGTGTACTTTAGAATTTTTCGTTAGTAAAATAGGAAGAACCGTCATCTAATAATGAAATAGTGTTGCCATCTTTAGTTTACGAGTCTTGAAACTCCGCGACATTTAACGATTCACCCAAAATGCTCGAAAATCTTTCCGCTAAATTTTACATAGATCTTAAATTATTATTTAATTCATCTATTTGAATTATTTATAGAATTTATGTTAATCACTTTGAATAATATTTTAATTAAGTAAAAAAAACAAATTATTACTCCCAAACGAAGGGTGGGAAGTTTTGTTTACATTCAATTTTAGGAATATATCTAATGATAAGTATATATTATCAACTACAGAGTAAATTTTTGGAAAAGTACTGTCAAAAAATTTCCCTACGTACGTTGTTAGATTATTTAATAAATTTATTGTTAACAATGATAACACAATTATAATAAAGGTTTCAAAAAATAAGACGGACTGAAAAATGGAAATTTATATTAAGTCACAATCGATAATAAAAAAAAGGTTACAAAAACTACTTTAAAGGGCATGATATCGATAAAAGTGGTCTCTTAATCATATATTGAGAAACCGTATCTCCAAAATTAATTTGCGGTAACATCATTACAAAAGTAAATTAATTTTGTACTTTTGAAACTTGGAAAATGGCTTCTTGATAACACCCGCAAACGTCATTGTCATTCTTAAGAATTGATCATGTCCTTTTGCACGTGTCAGAACTCTAAAGTCTTCCCTATTGAAGTATAAATTCATTTCAAAATTGTTTATGATAATACTCCAATGAGAATAAATTCGACTGATTTTCTATGTTAATTCTCTTAGAATCTTAGGGACCTTTCATGATAACTCTATCTATTTATTGTAAGGTACGCCGAGAACGTAAAGTATTTGCTAAGTCCGTGGGAGTATATGAAAAGCCTATCTGCCTAAAGTTTGTAGAATTAGACTCTAATGGACCACCAAAGGGAATCTACCAAATAACAAGGATTGACAGTGTGACACTCGTTACTCCCAAACTCTCAAAAAATGGTTAAAATTAGAATAAATTATAAATAACTCCCTTATATAATCGACTTTTTTCAAATAACTCCCTTTTATAATTTTTTATTCAAATAACTCCCTTTTAAAGCATGTTTTTATACAAATCAATGCCTCTTCACCGGAATGAGACTTATTTTTAAATTTTTCGGCCAAAAATTCATATTTTCCACCATTTTTTCACTTACACAAGATGTTTAATTATTATTCTACCCACTTACTCACTATGGTGTTCTTTAAAATAAGACAAAATGACGAATATATGCTTGATTCTTCTTCTTTCATAGTGCATGATTTGAGTGAATTATCCATAAACTTTGTTTATTAGAATTTAGAGAGGTTTGGAATTGGTCACAGGTTATGAAAACATAGTAGTGATGTAAGGATTACGTTATAAAGAAGTGTATATCGATCAAATTGTGAAAAATAAATATAGTTCTGGTGAAGAGGCATTGATTTGTTGAAAAATAAGTTTTATAAGAGAGTTATTTGGATAAAAAATTATAAAAGAGGGTTATTTGAAAAAAGTCGATTATATAAGAGAGTTATTTATAATTTACTCTAAATTTTAATCGAAAACAAATAAATGAATAGAACGGAGGAGGAAGTATGGTAGAATCTAATTTTCCTGGTTTTAATATCGCATACATTTCAAAGTCACAATTATAACTCTACGATGGTTCCATTGGAATATTCCAGTATAAATACCAAACCAAATAATCAACATTTGTATCAACTTCCTTCACTTACACTTGCAACTAACTAGTAATCCTCAGTTACAACTTCTCACATTTTTTCGTAAGCAAAAAAATCGATCATGGGAGTTTCAACACACACATTGGTCGACTGCACTAGCCCTGTGGCCGCGGCCAGGTTGTTCAATGCTTTCTGTATTGATAACCATAATTTCTTGCCCAAAGCATTGCCAAGTTTTGTCAAAAGTGTAGATGCTGTTCATGGTGAACCCGGCACTGTTGGGTCCGTCAGACAACTCAACTTCCCTGATGGTCAGTTCAATAATATTCTCTCCTTCCCTACGCTACATACCTCTCTCGTTTGGTTGCAGTTTAAATTACTTGAATATTTCTAACAAATAATGTCGTATTATGCAGGAAAACCATTCAAATACGCTAAAAACAGAGTAGATGAAATAGACGCAGGCAAGTTGTACTGCAAGTACACAACCATTGAAGGCGATGTCCTTCGTGAAAACCTCGAATATGCAGTTTACGAGAGCACATTTGAGGCTTCGGGTAACGGGACTCACTACACAATGGTGGTACACTACCACACCAAGGGAGATTTTGTTGTGACAGATGAGCAAGTAGCAGCTGGGAAAGAGAACCTCAAGAAGATGTTCGACGCAGCTTCAGAATACCTCGCTGCCAATCCTCAGCTTTATGCTTGAACCAATGCTCTAATGCGATAACGCGGAGTACTTGCACGTCTCGTTGAATTGCTGTGAGTAACCAAAGAGATGACTATAAATAATAAGAATTGTAATTTGTATTGAGTTTTGTGTTTTATTGCTTTTGTAACATTATTGGGTTCTCTCCGTATGGAGTCCCCCATTATGTGAGTTTTTTTCTTTCAAAACTTTTTAATTTGTGTAATTGTGTTATGTGAAAATAAATGATTCGTCATAATATATGATGGTATTTGTGAGTCTTGTTTTACTTTTACATATATTGCGCGCCAATTTTGGCCTTCGTTCTTTGCTCGTTCTCTCTTTCAAACATAACCACCATATGAAGTAGCTTAACGATGTTCATTTGGCCGACCGAGAGACACGATGACTCCAGCAATAAATGAATATATATGCAAGCAACAATGGTACCAAAAGTGGAACTCCTCTCTTCAAGTTTCTCGATTTGTATATAGAAACAAGCAACTGGGATTATTGCTGAATTTTGTATGTAACAAAGTTTACAAAACGAATAAAAAAATATTGTATTATCACACAAATCACTATCTCACCCTCAAATACTAACTCAACAACCACCACCAAAACCCGAAGAAGCCCGAAGGGACGACAATAAAAAACACCCCAAGGAAACAATACCAATGAAAATATAATACCCTTGAAAAAACCATGTCTAGCTTCTGTTTCCAGGTCTCCTTTTCCCCTCAACAGAAACATGTTGCTGTCTTCCATTTTTCTGGATTCGCCCATTCTGTAACTTTCTGGAAGGCGAAGGACCTAGCGTTGAAATGGACTTACTGCAGTGGTACGTAACATATCAGAATGCATAAAATATCACTTGTATAACTTTCGCACACTCATATGAGATCGTGTCATATATCATGAGAGCATCCATATGAGGGTTAGCGAGGTAGTTTCTCTTTTTATTAGTGGCTTAACGACTTAACGGGGTGTGGTACAACTAGTTAAAGACTTAAATGGGTTGGTCTCACATTATATCAACATTAAACCATCCGTCAGAATGCATGAACTATCAGTACCCTGTCAAGTAAGTAATCTGACAGCAATGATTTCTGCATTAAAAGGGCGAGTTGGGCTTGGGCGAGTTTCAGATTGACTGAATTCCTGAAGTTATTGAGCTCATAAAACAGAAGTTCCTTGACAGAATTACGAAGTTCTCTTCCTAGGACCTAAGCACCTAATTTACGAGTAATTCTATATGAAGTTTATCAATAAAAAAACAACTGCCAAACAAGTGATTACCTCAATTCTGGACTCTTAGATTGCTTTACATCAAATTTCTTTGTCTTCATCCCATTTCCATTTGAGAGTGTAGGAAGTTTACTATGATTAAATTGCCAGAGCAAATCAGGCTCAGATGAGTCACTTGTGGCAGCATCAAGTTCATTCAGGTCATCACCATGGGTTACTTCGAATTGGTTACTTCCACTAAATATGTTGTATGATTGATCCGAATATAATTTAGGACCGTCTGGAAAATATTTCTGGTAAAAGGAGGAATCGGTCATGTCTCCATTCTCGGCTTCCCAGGAAGGCAAATGATTCCCGGGTTTTGGAATGGAATCTTGCTTGTTCACCATGATCTTGTCCACCCATTCACCGGAATCGGTGTCTTTTTCCTCATCTCCGCAATTTTGCCCTGGTGTAATTACAGGAGGCCATGGAGGTGAGTTCTTTAGCAACTCATCAAGATCAAAGCTTTGTCGTTTTTGTCGAGAAGTAGACTTGGAAAATACCTGTGTAAACAACAGGGTGAAGTATGAATGTATGCATTAAGGCGTTAGAAAATGTGCCATACAATGTCTATTAGTACTATTACCTCCTCTTTTCATGCTATCTAGTTCATTTAATGACACTCATAATAACTATGTTGCAAGCTTAAGATGGTCTTAGCTCATTATCTACATGTACCAGATGTCTTTTACCCGCTCCATTCCTTTTTTCTTTTTTTGCATCCTATTCCAATTGCCATCTTAATATCTTAGATAATAAGGTGACTTACATAATGGGTCTTGGTATCAAATAGAGGTAAAGATCATGAACTAAGGTTGCATACTATAATGTGGTGGCACGTCTAGTGTCATGGTTTAGTGCGACTCGTTTTTACATCAATCCTCCAAGCCATATCAGTCTAGTAACAGGGCTTTATTAGCCTTGTATCAGCCAAGTATCGGCTGTCTTTGGCAACCCTTTATATATCGGAAAATATCGGTGCATAAAGTTGAATATCCTTTAGTTAACGGCCAATAAGTTGAGTTAAGACCGATATTTAATAATAGAAGTTGTAGTTAGTAGAAGATAGAAAACTAGAATAAAGTATTGAGAAGATAGGAAATGTTCTAAATGTACAAAATTTGGTGAATATTTATCACCTCTGCGTTGGCAACATCTCCCATTGGTTGCCGGTGATTAGGACGAATAGGAGAAGGGCCATCAGCTTTAATTCTACATCTTTCAGGACTTTTGGCTTCTAAATGGCGAGGACGGGTAGATTGTCCCTCCTTCCTTGCGAGGGCCGCCTTGAGACTGGCAATCTGAAACCGCGCACAAACAATTTAACATGAATATTGTATTAGCAAAGTAAAGAGAGAACATGCAGTAGTTACTGAGATATGGTTTTACAGTAGTTACTGAGATGTGGTTTTTACCTGGTCCTTAAGCTCCTTCACATCTGCACCATCTTTATTTACTTGAGCAGCACCGAGTTCAACAGTTGCAACCCGCTCCGCGAATTTCAGTGTGCTAATAGTTTCTCCAACAGCTTCAGGTTCAGGACTTATGTGAACAAACATTAGTGTCTTGGCTTGTCCTCCTGCAGTCACAACACAATCATGTCATATGACAACTATTAAAGAGCATTAAAATCTCAAGTTGATTTGGGGTCAAGGAATATGAATCATCATTTGAAACCGTTGATGACAAGAAAAAAAATGATGGTAAAAAAGGAAAGAAAAAAAATGATAATATAACATTAAAGCCAAGAAAGTCATAAAACAGAAATACTTTTTTTTCCTAAAATAAGATTGTTGAAGAACTATTTTACGAAATACTCCGTTATAAATAAGTGAAAGTTGGTTACAGAGAACGTTAACAGTAGATTTAGAATATTGGTAATGGTGATTTAGGATTTTGATTTTTTGGTAATAGTAGGAGGTTTTTTTTCTTTAACACGGTTATATTGACCGAGATATGGGACAATGACTCACCTAGTGAATCTTGAAGCAATTGAGTCAACTTGCTATTTCTGTATGGAACATGCGCGTTTCTTTGAGCAAGCGATGCTATCACATCTCCTAAAGCTGAGAGAGATTTGTTAATGTGTTGGGCTTCTTTTAGCCTATCTCCGGTAACCTCTGATTTATCCACCCTTTCGCTGCCTGCAAGGTCAACCAGATGCATACACCCTCGCAGTATGCCACCCGTCGTCAGATCTTTACCTTGAACGTGCACTGTTAAACAACTGCAAATCAAAATATGTCATAAGTTTCTCGTGCAAAAAGATCTGAACATATTACTGAAAAAATGTAGATAAGAGGTACCTGTGAGAACGACTACTACGGTCATTTAGGGCCGTTGCACCAACTGCTCGGTTTCGATGTCCAACATTCATTAGATGTATCACATCAGATGTTGATGACACCGGAACAAGACTTGCTTCTGGAACATTTAGCCCAGTTTGAGAACTGTTGCGAATTTCTAATGTATGATTGAATTAAAGAAAAAATTGGGAAAAAAAAGGAATTTAACTGTTTAAGATAAGAATATATAAATTGGACTACTAGAAATTGACAAAGGATATCTTCTATTCAGTCCGTCGCTAACAAGAAGATCTCTAACTTGCTCATTATATATTTCAATCATCTGGACAGCAACATCATAACGAAACGTGTGTTTCCTCTGTTCTGCGAGATAGAATAGGTCACCCAAAGATCTGTAATTTACACCTTGACTCTCCTCCGTCAAGTCTCTTGGCCCAGACTGAACACATAGAGACAGGAAAAGAGGAAGGTTGATCAACAAAAGAATGCAGCATAACTTTACGCTCTCACAATCTAATCAAACAAGTATTACCATAGTAAAAGTTTTCCCTGAGCCTGTCTGGCCATATGCAAATATACACACATTGTATCCATCAAGAACAGACCGAATAAGTGGCTGCATATCCGAGAAGACTTCAGCTGCAGTACATGATGGAAGATCCAAATTATCAGTAGTTTAAAATTTAAATAGTCATTTTGGGCTTGCATGGATTGGAGGTAATTGCTTTCTGATTACCGTAGTTAAAAGCTAAAGAGAAAAGGAGGGAATAAATGGTGAATAAAGGATTAAAGAGTGATAATGAGCTACTACTCCTATATGAAGGTAATGCATTACCTTAAGGGGAGGTGGATGAATATTACCCTTTCTTATGGGATAACTTTTAACATATCTTCATCTCTTTCTTTTAATGACTGCCACTACCTCCAACTTTCCTTTCTTACTCTCTTAACAGATTACCCCCAACCAAAGTAAGCCCTTAGGATTATACAGGAATTACTTGAAGATTACTTACCCTGTGTCGCTGATGGCCCAAACACTTTGTTAAAGCTGAAGGATTTGTGACCATTTCCATGCTTAGAAGGTGCTCTGATTGTTATATTTCCTTCCTCAAAGTGATCAATGGCACTCGTGTAGCTTGGCTGCCCGCCTAAAAAGGGTCTTACACGACAGTAAACCCTGATACTCCCTGCTCAGTGGAAACGTTTTAACAAATTAATTCAAGATGAAAATAAAAATTTGTTATCATTAACTATCTCAGATTCGGTTTGAAGTATCCTACACGGGAGTCTGTTCGAATTTGAGAACGACTAAATAAGGGTATAGTAACATAGGTCATTACAAGTTATAGTGGAAGAATAAGATAGTAAAACAGCTATCCAATTTACCCTTGAGATCTTGCACTTCATTATACAGCCTGCGATTTTCTTCAAGAACCTTGTGATACCCAGAAGCAGCTTGAGCTAGGCCATGCATGTGTGAGCCTGGTCAGAAGACAACACTCAAGTTTAAACCTCAGAAATTTCTTTACTCTTCCATCTGATAAATTGCCAGCAAACAACCACTTACCAAGATTGCGGAGATCTTCATGGAATTTTGATTGCATAAACTGCATGCCAGCTTTAGTAGTTTGAAGAGTATGTTTTAGCTCCTATAGATTGCATAATCATCATTTAGTATTACATGACGAATACGAGAATCAACCATGCAACTGACTACTAGTTTATGGGATCTGGAAAAGATTTTGACCTGTATATCATGTCCTTGCCTAATGAAAATCTCCCTTTGCTTAACAAGCTGGCCTTTTAACTTTTCATCGCTGGTATGTTTGCCACGAAAGGTCTCCCTCTTTGTTAGAGGATAATTTATATCTTCAGCCTGTAGCATAGCAATTGAAATGTCGTAAACATTGGTACATAGTATAGTGATGCATGAGGTAAAAGTTATTCAATGGGCTATGACCAGTTGACTCGAAGTTGCTGTTGGCTCGTGTTATACAAAAAATATATACTCAAGATCATGAGTCATGGCAGACTAAATAAGATATGTGATCAACAAACCTTAAAGTTATCAGAAGACATCTTTGTAAATGATTTATTTCCATGAAATGCAGATAATTCTTTTGATGTTCCCTGCCTTGGTTGATTCATCTGGAGTGACATGAAAATGACACAAATTATTCAGCCTGAATTACTTTGCAGATTTTAATTACTATCTCTAGCAAATATTTTACTTGCAATCATTACCAGGTCATTTTGCGTTCCCATACGCTGCTCAAACTCCTCCACAACTTTACTGAGAACTGATTCCACCAACTGCAAATAAAAATGTTACTAGCCCAAATTACAGATAAGAGTACTTGCTGTATTGAAAATAAGAGAAAATGGTTATTCATATTGCATTTACTGAATTGATATTAGTTGGTCTCTGTATAAATAGAGCACATGCAAAAGAGCTAACGGTTTGCACAAAAACATTATCCAGCCACAGTTTTAGGCGTCTTTTACTTAGGTATACAAACATAAACCGAAGCATAGAGATACATATCTTGCCATCTTTCTTTAAACAAGTCTTGCTCAATGTCACTGTAAGTGTATCTCCTTGTGCATAAGCACAACTATAGAACATTATGCACTATGACGCAACTATGGGATTCCACGGCCATGGGTCAAGAAAATTTGACAAAGGTTTAATTACTGGAGGATTATATGTTATAAAGCTTACATCAGGACATGAATACATGTGAACGAACCTGTGGCACTTCTTCAGGCTTCTTGTCTGATAAAAGAGCCTGTACAAGGGAGCTCAATGACCTGGAACTTGGCTGCAAAAATTTAGACCAGCAATTCATATTTGTATTGGCAAATCAACTTTTACAAAAGTGAGAGCACCAAACCAAAAACTTCGAATTCACTAACCACTCTATTATTATCAACATCTTGGCAAAAGGCAGTCAAAGACTTCTCGGACATTGACGAGTTTCGGGATATGGAATTAGTAAAAGGCTCCGAGTTTTTGCGCACAAATTGTTTTACAGCTGATGTGGTGGGTTTTACATTACCACCAAATTTCCATAAACCAGAGCCCCCAGCCTGCTTCCATTCATGATATGATTTGAGGGCTAGAACAGAATTCACCACCCTAGCTGATATTCCTCCCTAGACGCATAAAAACATTACAAAACACATCTTAGACAAGAAAACGTCATGAATTGAACTTATGAACAAAAAAACATCCAATATCTTCTCTACACATCATCGAAACCTGTGGTTGTTGATCTTGGAGCAAAAAGTAAGGGGCGGGTCTGAACTATTGGGCTAAGGAGGGGGCCGTGTGGTGGCTCATTGTCAAATGTAGATTAACTTAAAAAACCAGCATGGGGCGAGCCCTGATCAAGATAACTAAAATCCGCCATTGGCCAAGGAGGTCACATGCTAGTTTATGTGAAAAGTATATGAACTTAAAAAGTCAGTATGGGTTGACAACCTCTGCTCGAGATAATTACAATCATTTGAACATGGCTATTTGGAAATTCAAAACATCACTGGAAGGCAAGAGAGATCCTTACTTGCGCAAGATCAGAGGCCTCAAAAGAAGGAAGACCGATTTCTTCGACAGCCACAAGAAAATTCCTGACATTTTCAAAATACTGGTAGGCAGATAGAGCTGCTCCATCAGGTATACAGGCAGAATCAGTAGCACTCTCAACCACCTGAAAATCGCGGTAATCCAATAAATATTTCAGCAAACCCACCTCCACTATAGTAACAAAACTCGAAAATCAACCTAAACTAGAATCACCTTTGGTACAGCACCAGGTTGAACCTTGTTCAACACATTGCAAAGGATCAACCCACTTCTCAAACCAAGCCTAAACTCTTCTTCCGACGGCTCGGCTGGTAGATCTTTTGCAGCCACAACTCCCACCAACTTCCTTAGCCAATTAAATGCTTCATATCTCCTTAGAGCTATATACACAATTCAATCGTCAAAAATACATTTTTATTGCATTAATCACATTTTTTTTAAAAAAAAAAAAATCAACCTTCACTGTTACAAAATTATACTCCCTCGCGTATTATTAAACAAAAGTATGGAATTCAACCGAACGGAAATGACCAACCAAATCATTCTGAAATATAATAATCTTTAAACTAGCGAAAAAAAAAATAAAAAAAAGTGCACCAAGTAAATTTGACAGCATAAATAAATAAATTACCGGCTTCCTCGGCTCTTCTGGAATCTAAATCAAGACGTCTAGAGGGACGATTTTCATGCTGTTGTAGAACATCTTCAACTACTGAAACTACACTAAACGACAACGTTTCACTAGCAGCCATAACTATTTCACCTGATTAAATTGAAATTTAAATTCAAATTGAAAATACAAACAAATATTAATGAAAATGGAATTATCCAAAAATCATGATAAAAATGAAATCTGACCAAAAAGAGGAAAAAATCAAATAAAAAAATAAAAGGGAAATTGAAATTGTTTGAAGAAATGGGTAAAGAAAAGAAGAAGGGATTAATAGAAATGGAAAAAGAAGTGAAAGTGGGTGTCAAAATCTAATGTGGTTAGATGATATGATATGTGATGTTAGACTAAGTTAAGTATTGCTTTGAGAATACTACACTCTGTGTACCATTATAAAACACACTTTAGTGAAAGAAAGAAAGAAAGAATTATTATTAAGAGGAGTAAAATGTTTTAGTAATGTTTTCTTTTTGTGTAATCAAAGCTGTGTTTTCTGCTTTATAGTTGGAGGAGTGAGAGGGAGAGATATACAGTACATGAGAAGGAGTTGTCCAGTACTTGTGAGGGAAGTGATGACTGAATGAGAGAAAGTTGGAAAGTGTTGTATTGTGTTCTTCCGAACCTATGCTTTGTCTGTCTCAAACCGAACCTATTTCCTCTAGGTTTTCTTTGCTTAATAACTTGAGTATGCAAGTCAAACCAAGTCTACCTGACCCAATCACGATCTATAACCCAACAAAAATCAATTAAAAGCTCACCCAAAACAGGATTTGTCGCGACCCAACCCGAGATAACATGTAACTCGAATTGACCTGATACATGTTTTGATCCAACTCGACCTGACCCAAAAGTGGACCTTATCTGAAAAATAAATCAAAATTAACTCGAAATATAAATCAAGATGATAAAGATCAAATAAATCCACATTACGAGCGACTTTAATTAATAAAGTATTTAAAATTAACTATCACTATTAATTTCGCTAAATAATGACCATAACTCCGCTCAAACTGGTAAAATAATATAATCGACCAACTAATGAATTGATGAACCAACCCAAGCAAAACCCGACTAGAACCACAAATTATTATACTTACCCGACCCCATAATGACAGATCCGGCATGACCAGTCCCGACCCAAACTCGACTCGACAAATCTTTCTAAATAAGCCGACATAAAAATGACCCGAACTAAACCCGGCCCAAACTCAAGCTAAAAATTGACTCAACTAACCTCACTCGTAAGCGACCCGACTCGGTTGTGGTAATGACCCAACTCGAATGAAGCGATTGTCACCGCTATTCTTAATCAAACAAATCAAACTCAAAATCCCTAAACGTTTAATTATGGTAAAAACCAAGCCGATATCGAATTTAAGTTCAAGTTCTAGCTATAGGCTTGAGTCTAAGCTCAATCATGAGTGCATAAGTAATAGGTAAACTAGTCTAAATTCCGCTATGCGCGGTGAATTTTTACTTTTTACTATATTACCTATAAATTAAATTGACATCTTATTAGTTTTCATACTTTACCTCAATGTATTTTGATTTGAGAAGTAAATCGATCTGCAAAACAAACCAAGAAAGTTGAATAACGCATGAAGAGTGTATTTTAATGAAAATAAATTTTAATTCGAAGTTAATGATTTCTTTTCGTAAGTTTTCTCAAATACTTTTAATTTTTTTTTTATCATGAAACTAACAGTAGAGTTTATAGTTTGATTAAATACGGGTAAGTATGCGTCAAATAATTAATAATAACTTGAAAAAATTAACAAGTTATGGTTCATTTTATGAATTTATATCAAATTTATTTTATTTTAATTAAAAGATTCTAGTAGAGCATTTAATAAAAAAATTATATTTTGATTAAAAGATTATATTTTAATTAAATGATAGTGGCCTGGTTTAACGAAAGAAATTCTAATTCCAGTTCTTTTCTTGTTTAAAGAAGTATAGTTTGAAGAGAAAACATTAAGGTATTTAAGGGATTACTTGTAGACATGACAAACAGATCAGGTCGTGTCGTGTTCGTGTCAACTTTAGACGGATCATCACTACCTCAACCTAACCCGACCCAATTACATAAACGGGTCATTTGTCTCAACCCTAACCCAACCCATATAAATTTTCCATAACCCAACTGACCTGTTTAACACATTTATCTTATAACAAGTCATTTTTAACCATCTTAACTCAATAAGCTAATAAAATAAACTAAGCTTTATAGCTTAATTATCCCAATAATGATGAATGAAAATACTTATTTTTAAGTTTTTTTATTAGATTATTGATTCAACCCAAATATATGATGATACTTTTAAATAAATGGGTTATTCGTGTCGGGTTCGTGTCAAAAGAGCTCAACCCTAACTCGACCCATTTAAGTTTCGTGTCG